>JAOTOM010003546.1:0-164285 GCA_034440615.1 Ashinkailepas kermadecensis
CTCGTCGTTCAACGATACATGTACCAAAACAGTCGCAACATCAGCAGGCGAGAACTTGTGATTTTTTTTGTGTTCCCTTGACGGCGAAAGCATTCGTAAAGCGACCTGCAGGCTCGCAATGACCTTCACCTCTTCCGTCGTGACAAAGCAGCTCTGAGGCAGGCCTCACAATTTCTCGCAAATATCGCCGGCTCTCGGAACCACCCTTAGTCCTTAGATGGCTCTGTTCATCCCCCAGTGTTCCTCCCAAGCTTCAGAAGCCTCACAGTCCGGTCCGCCTAAGCTCTCAGGGGACCTCCCTACTCCTTAAGTTTTTCGGGCTGGCAATGACATTCTAGCTCTGGGATTGGCTCTCAGTATTCCTCTCAACGATCGCTAGCCCTTAGGGAATCGTTAGCTCTCAGGGAGCCCTGTTCGGCTCATAGGGACCTCTTCCAAGCCTCTTGGACATCCCAGTCCAGTCCCCTCTAGCGCTCAGTGACCACTTCCAATCGTCAGGGGTCCCCTCCAACTGTTAGGGCCCTTCCCAGTCCTTGACAGTCTTTCTAGCCTCAAGGGCTTTCCAGCTCTGACATTGGCCCTCAGTATTCCTCACAATCATTGACCTAGGGACTCTTCTTAGCCTCAGGGAACTCTATTCGCCCTCAAGGGCCTTCTCATGCTGCTAGGGATCCTTTCAAGTTCTCGACAGTTCTCGTGGTTTCAAGAGCATTCTAGCTCTGAGGCTGGACCTCGATATTCCTCACCTCAATTGCCAGCCAACAGGGATTTTTCCTCTCGGGTGACCTTCTTCATCCATTAGGGGGCCGCTCTCAAAATCAGAAGAATCTCAATCCAGTCCTCTCTGACTCTCAGGAGATCATCTGCATCACTCAAGGCCCCCTCCTGCTTGTAGTGGCCCATCACATTTCCCAATAGTCCTGTCTAGCTCTCATCTCGGGGAATTTCAGATCTGAGATGGGCCCTCACTAGCCCTCTTCAACTCGCATGGGTCCTGTTCATCCCTCAGGGTGCCCTCTCCGACCAAAAAAAGCATCCCAGCCTTCTCCGATCCTCACGTGCCTGTTTATTCTTCAACCGTTAGGGCCAATTCCAGCTGAGACTGCTCTTTCCAGCTGGTATAGTCACTCCAGCTCTCTTGTCTTCACGGTCCTTGCTAGTCCTAAGGGTGGACCTCTTCACGTGCCAAGAGCACTTCCCACACAAGCTATTATATGTACATAAGCATTTATTCGGTTATATTTCTGCCCTCGGGGCGGTCGCCTGAGGGCTTCATTGGACTCGACAGGGAGCGGGTACCCCTTCACCCCTTGGAAACGCTACTACTGCGTAACATCCGGGCCCTCCATGGGCTTAGGGAGCCCTTTACGTAGCACTGGGAACCCTCCGCTTCGGCCCGGATCGTCTCCGTAGCTCGGGGTCTCTTTATCGGCCTGAGGCCTGTTGTTAGCCCTGAGACCCTCTCCATCAGCGTGAGCCAAAGCCGACCCAGTGGCTCTGCACGTCCGGCCCAGGGCCCCATCCGTCGGCTCAGAGACCCTCTTTCACGGATCAGCACACTTGGTCCGGTCGGAATCTCTCTTCAAAAGATTGATCCTCCTCTATTATACAAGGGGGCCCCTGTGTGGTTCCGGCCCTCATCGGTCCAAAGGCCCTCCATGCCGGCTCTTGGCTCTCCCAGACGGCCCGAGTCCTTCAAGGGCTAGGGGTCCTCTTCGTCGGCGCAGGGGACCTGCTTAGCGATCCAGGGCCTCCCCTGTCAGGCCGGAGGTCCTCTTTCAACAGCTTCAGCCACTTCTGACGGCCCGAGATCCTTTGCGCCGACTAGGACCCCTCCGTCATTTTAGGGGTCCTCTTTGACGACCCAGGGCCTTTTCCGGAAGCCGGAGGTCCTTTTCAAACGCTTGGACCCTGTCCATCAAGTCAGGGGTCCTCTCTTGGTTTGGGCTCTGCCGGCAGCCCGGCCTGGCCGAGTTAGAAGTCCAATCCTCGACAATCTTCACATATGATAAAGTTTGCGCTCTCCAAACGAACATTTGTAGCAAAAACGCTATTATTTGTTACACAATATATGTCAAGCAAAAATATGGTCCCTCTATCGTGTTAATTTTGAAACGTAAATTTTCACGGGCATTTTGAACGATATTTAACATAGTTACCGGCCACCGAGCGTAACCTTGCAGCGTGACCTTCCAGAAATACCCCAGGCTATAACTCCTGAACAGTTGACCTGATCGAAATAAAATTTTAGCAGGAGGGGTTCAGGGCATAAGATAACCCTATGCATCAATCATTTGCTCACAACCTGAGACATGAGGGTGGACAATCACCCCTTTGCCTGATCGATTTGTCCTAGAATTCCCCTGTTATCGTTCGTTAAATTTATGAATATTATACAGCTTTCTGTATTACTACTTTTTAAAACCGTCCATCATCCACACAATGCCAGAGAACGCGTTGGTATGTGTTATCAAACTGCATCCCGATATTGGACGGAGGGACGGCCGAGTTAGTAGCTCAATCCTCGAAACACTTCAAATATGGTTAAGTTCGCGCTCTCAAATGAGGATTTATAGAAAAACGCCCATTTTTTACTTGCTATATAGCAAGCCAAAACATGGTCTTTCCATTCTGTCAATTAAACAAAACAAAAATTTCACGGGCATAGAGGTCACCGGAGGTCACGTGACCTGAGGTCATGGGGTAACTCTTTTATTATTCATCACATGTTACAAATATTGTCAGAACTGGATTCCTTCAATCTTTGCGAGTCTAAAAAAGTCTGGATATTTATATATTTGACTGACAATTAACTTAGTTATCGGCCACCGAACATAACCTTACAGCATGACCATCCAGAAATTCCCGAGGCTATAACTCCTGAATCGTTGACCTGATCGAAGTAAAATTTGCACAGGTAGATTCAGGGCATAAGATAACCCTATACACCAATTTTCCTGAACATCTGAGACATGTGGGTGGACAATCACCACTTTGCCTGGTCGATTTGTCGTGGAATGGGCCAGCTTGCTTTTAATGCTGTTCAAATTTGACCATTGAAATTACTTGCACCTCCTGCAGAAAGTAGAATATGACATTAATCATAGGAAGCCCACTCTGGTGCTGTTCCTTCACAGACCCACCACCAGAGCGGCGCCGCCGGTATTGTGTACGCTCATGACGCCAAACGACCAGCTGAATATCGACATGCATCGGTGGTAGCGGCTTCATGTACAAGTCGTTGCCACCGCTGGTAGTAGCGACACTCACCGGTCGGGGCGGGCCGCCACGCACGTGTCGTTATGCAGCAGCATACCTGGCTGACACGAGCTTCCACCGCTGGTAGTAGCGACACTCACCGGTCGGGGCAGGCCGCCACGCACGTGTCGTTATGCAGCAGCAGACCCGGCTGACACGAGCTGCACCTCTGCACAGTGTAGCAATCCAGGCAGGCGTGTGGGCAGGCTGTACACAGGCCGCCCACCGACGACAGCCCCTCCGGGCAGTCACGCCGACACAGCCCCTGTACCCACACCACACCGTCAGCGACACAGTAGCGGGACCCACACCACACGTCACAGTAGCGGGACCCACACCACACGTCACAGTAGCGGGACCCACACCACACCGTCACAGTCGCGGGACCCACACCACACCGTCACAGTAGCGGGACCCACACCACACCGTCAGCGACACAGTAGCGAGACCCACACCACACCGTCACAGTAGCGAGACTCACACCACACCGTCACAGTAGCGAGACCCACACCACACCGTCACAGTAGCGAGACCCACACCACACCGTCACAGTAGCGAGACCCACACCACACCGTCACAGTAGCGGGACCCACACCACACGTCATAGTAGCGGGACCCACACCACACCGTCACAGTAGCGAGACCCACACCACACGTCACAGTAGCGGGACCCACACCACACAGTCACACCGTCACAATAGCGGGACCCACACCACACGTCACAGTAGCGGGACCCACACCACACCGTCACAGTAGCGAGACCCACACCACACGTCACAGTAGCGAGACCCACACCACACCGTCACAGTAGCGGGACCCACACCACACCGTCACAGTAGCGGGACCCACACCACACCGTCACACCGTCACAGTAGCGAGACTCACACCACACCGTCACAGTAGCGGGACCCACACCACACCGTCACAGTAGCGAGACCCACACCACACCGTCACAGTAGCGAGACCCACACCACACCGTCACAGTAGCGAGACCCACACCACACCGTCACAGTAGCGAGACCCACACCACACCGTCACAGTAGCGAGACCCACACCACACCGTCACAGTAGCGGGACCCACACCACACCGTCACAGTAGCGAGACCCACACCACACGTCACAGTAGCGGGACCCACACCACACCGTCACACCGTCACAATAGCGGGACCCACACCACACGTCACAGTAGCGGGACCCACACCACACCGTCACAGTAGCGAGACCCACACCACACGTCACAGTAGCGAGACCCACACCACACCGTCACACCGTCACAGTAGCGAGACTCACACCACACCGTCACAGTAGCGGGACCCACACCACACCGTCACAGTAGCGAGACCCACACCACATGTCACAGTAGCGGGACCCACACCACACGTCACACCGCCACAGTAGCGGGACCCACACCACACCGTCACAGTAGCGAGACCCACACCACACGTCACAGTAGCGGGACCCACACCACACGTCACACCGTCACAGTAGCGAGACTCACACCACACGTCACAGTAGCGGGACTCACACCATACCGTCACAGTAGCGAGACCTACACCACACCGTCACAGTAGCGAGATCCACACCACACCGTCAGCGTCACAGTAGCGGGACCCACACCACACCGTCACAGTAGCGAGACCCACACCACACCGTCAGCGTCACAGTAGCGGGACCCACACCACACCGTCACAGTAGCGAGACCCACACCACACCGTCAGCGTCACAGTAGCGAGACCCACACCACACCGTCACAGTAGCGAGACCCACACCACACCGTCACAGTAGCGGGACCCACACCACACCGTCACAATTGCGGGACCCACACCACACGTCACAGTAGCGGGACCCACACCACACCGTCAGCGTCACAGTATCGGGACCCACACCACACGTCACAGTAGCGGGACCCACACCATACCGTCAGCGTCACAGTACCGGGACCCACACCACACGTCACAGTAGCGGGACCCACACCACACCGTCACAGTAGCGGGACCGACGCCACACCGTCAGCGTCACAGTAGCGAGACTCACACCACACCGTCACAGTAGCGAGACCCACACCACACCGTCACAGTAGCGGGACCCACACCACACCGTCACAGTAGCGGGACCCACACCACACCGTCACAGTAGCGGGACCCACACCACACCGTCAGCGTCACAGTACCGGGACCCACACCACACGTCACAGTAGCGGGACCAACACCACACCGTCACAGTAGCGGGACCTACACCACACCGTCAGCGTCACAGTAGCGAGACTCACACCACACCGTCACAGTAGCGAGACCCACAACACACCGTCAGCGTCACAGTAGCGGGACCCACACCACACGTCACACCGTCACAGTAGCGGGACCCACACCACACGTCACAGTAGCGAGACCCACACCACACCGTCACAGTAGCGAGACCCACACAACACCGTCACAGTAGCGGGATCCACACCACACGTCACAGTAGCGAGACCCACACCACACGTCACAGTAGCGGGACCCACACCACACGTCACAGTAGCGGGACCCACACCACACCGTCACAGTAGCGGGACCCACACCACACCGTCACAGTAGCGAGACTCACACCACACCGTCACAGTAGCGGGACCCACACCACACGTCACAGTAGCGGGACCCACACCACACCGTCACAGTAGCGAGACCCACACCACACGTCACAGCAGCGAGACCCACACCACACCGTCACACCGTCACAGTAGCGAGACTTACACCACACCGTCACAGTAGCGGGACCCACACCACACCGTCACAGTAGCGAGACCCACACCACACGTCACAGTAGCGGGACCCACACCACACGTCACACCGTCACAGTAGCGGGACCCACACCACACGTCACAGTAGCAAGACCCACACCACACCGTCACAGTAGCGAGACCCACACCACACCGTCACAGTAGCGAGACCCACATCACACCGTCACAGTAGCGGGACCCACACCACACCGTCACAGTAGCGAGACCCACACCACACCGTCACAGTAGCGGGACCCACACCACACCGTCACAGTAGCGGGACCCACACCACACCGTCACAGTAGCGAGACCCACGCCACACCGTCACAGTAGCGGGACCCACACCACACCGTCACAGTAGCGAGACTCACACCACACGTCACAGTAGCGGGACACACATCGCACGTCACACCGTCACAGTAGCGAGACTCACACCACACGTCACAGTAGCGAGACTCACACCACACCGTCACAGTAGCGAGACCCACACCACACCGTCACAGTAGCGAGACCCACACCACACCGTCAGCGTCACAGTAGCGGGACCCACACCACACCGTCACAGTAGCGAGACCCACACCACACCGTCAGCGTCACAGTAGCGGGACCCATACCACACCGTCACAGTAGCGAGACCCACACCACACCGTCAGCGTCACAGTAGCGAGACCGACACCACACCGTCACAGTAGCGAGACCCACACCACACCGTCACAGCAGCGGGACCCACACCACACCGTCACAATTGGGGGACCCACACCACACGTCACAGTAGCGGGACCCACACCACACCGTCAGCGTCACAGTAGCGGGACCCACACCACACGTCACAGTAGCGGGACCCACACCACACCACACCGTCACAGTAGCGGGACCCAAACCACACCGTCAGCGTCACAGTACCGGGACCCACACCACACGTCACAGTAGCGGGACCCACACCACACCGTCACAGTAGCGGGACCCACGCCACACCGTCAGCGTCACAGTAGCGAGACTCACACCACACCGTCACAGTAGCGAGACCCACACCCAGTGGCGTCGCCACGAAATTCTTCCAGGGGGAGGCAATGTTGATAGGGGGCCTCCTGCTCCCCGAAAAGGGGCCTCCACTGTGTTAGGGCCTCCTCTTGCTTTTTAGGCTCTTAGTATGGTTCCCGAATTGGAAAATGATTTCATATTGATGTCTTGTTTGTTCTTGGCATGGTATATAATTTACGCAAAGCGCAATAGCAAGAATCTTTTTTTTTCGCTGAGAACCGAGCCATATCAGGGTATAAATAAGCAAATGTAGATGTATACGTCAGTGCCAAAACAAACCAACCAACATCTTTATGCTTTATCGACGAGAAGAATCTTCCCGCTGGCCTCTAGATTGTAGCGAGCTGGTGGGGCTCGTGCTGAGCATATCTTAAAGATATCTCCCATTGATCAACCCACTTCTTTGTTCACCAAGTTTAACTGAATATAGCTAAACTGAATATAGCAACACACAGAAGCTAAAATAATAAATACTCCGCGAATAAATTCACGGCAAGAACAAGCATTGAACAACCATGCATCAATGGCAATGCAACAATGTAACAATGACAATGCATAAATAATGCAAAACCTTCGAATTCCACGCCGTCACGCCCACGGTTATCGCTGTGCTGTACCGTTTTGTAAATTATGTCGTTGAGAAGGTACTGAAGCTGGGAAGCTCTAATCATGCAGGCTGTAATCATAGAAGACAACTTTGTCGGAATAAAATACATTTTAAAACATCATTCCTCACATTTAATATGGGGCATCGGTGTTGTTTTGTATGCTTGTGATGGGGAATTTACCCCCGCAATGTTGGCTTTGCTCCATGGGCGTAAGTTTCTGAAAATTATTGGGAGACCAGTGACGCACCTATATTTGCGTCAAGGGGAGGGGGCAAACGTATTTGGAGGGGGTCCAACTACTGAATAAAGTCTTCCGATTTCGACCACTATTTTGTCAAAGGGGAACTTTTTAAATAAAATAATTAGTGATGAACTGAATTATCCTGTGGAGGGGCCTAATCTACCACTATCGCTTCTGATTCGTCGGATTTCAATCCTAGCTCCCACAACCTGTTCAAATGTATTCTTTTGGTATTCCTTTATAAGTCACCTCGCACTGCTGAAATTACACCTGTACAAATCACTTTAAAATGTAAAATTTTCCAATTTCAGACATTCCAGTTCATAGTGCCCGGTCGCCACGACGCCAACGTTAGTGCACATGCACACCCATCTTGCGCATTCGGCGCATTCGCCACACTTCGTGCGATGCTACGGATTCTGCTGGGCCTCCTACGCTTTGTTAATTGCTGCCACATGATAGACTTTCGCCATGTCTGACGTGATAAAATGCTTTGTATGGGCGTTCGCTGCGAAAATTCGATTAATTAAATTCGATCATTAGTTCCCTTCTTACCATATTTTATGGTGAAGAAATGCGGATACCCGCTGAGCTTTGATGCACCTCATATCTTTGATTAAACATGCTTCCAGGTTGACTACCGAACCGAAGCCTTGCCTGAGTGTACTTCTTTGGACCCGTTTCGTATTTCTTCGTCTACGGATGTGTCTTAAGGCTCCAATTCATTTTTGTTAGAGGCCCAACGCATTTTCGAAACCCCTGCTCGTTTTACGGTTTTGTTGCTTTTTTTACGCACCCAATATTTTTTTCTTAGTTGTTGGGGCGCTTTCAAAGATCTCGATGTGTTTACTTAGTGCCCGGTATTTTTGTTCGTTTTGGGATCATGTTGCTTTTTGCGGCCCCAGCCTCTTTTCAGGCCCTTGTGCGGTCATATGGCCCCTGTGTGCCTTGAGAGCTTCCGGTGTTTTTGTTTTTTTAGTGTTCCCGATATATATAGTTATGGCTACAGCGCATGTTTTCGGACCCTGCCGCTTTTTACGAGACTGCGCTTTGGAGGGCCAGTCGCATTTTCGGTCCCCGTTGTGCTCTTAGGGTCCCGCTGTGTTTATTTGGGGCTTCTGACGCACATTTGTGGGGCCCCAGTACGATTTTGAGGCTTCGGTGCGTTTTTTCTGGGTCCCAGCGCGACTTATCGCGCCCAGGCGCATGGTTCCGGGACCCAACGCCAGTTATCTGGGCTCAACGCGATTTTTGTGGATCTCTTCTGAATTTTCTTTAACTTCCGAATCCCGCCCTGATGTTTCGAATCCCTGGTGCCATGTTTTTGTATCTCACCTCGATTTTCTTCGAGCTCCGGTAGGTTTTTCGATGCCGTACGCGATTTGTCAAGGCATCTGATGACATGTTCGGTGCTCCAGAACCATTGTCCTGACCAGGACTTTTTTGCAATCCCTCCTGATTTTGGAGGGATCTGGCTTTATTTTTCGGATACCGATGGGACTTTGGGGGTCACACGGTGCCTATGTGGGGCCATAGAAGCCAATTGTTGGCAGCCCCGACGTTAATTTTTTATGCCCAGACCAAATTTTTGGTACTACCGATAGGTCCGAGCGCGAAATTTTTGGTACTACCGAATTGTGGGTCCGAGCGCGAAATTTGGTCGGACCGGTTCGAGTTTGCGGGGCGCGTTGTACTTAGCTGTGACCCCAACGCGATCTTGGCGGTTCCTGTTGCAGATTTTCGTGCCTCGGAGCGAGTTTTCTGGGGCCCGACGTATTTACTTTGAGCCCCTACGCGAATTCTGGTGGACCGACGCGAATTTTTGTGGTCCCAGCGCGACTTTTGGGGGCCTCGGCTCGATTCTTGGGAGCATATCCCTCTTAGGAGGGAGGGGCCATTTGCCCCTTTGATATGTCACTGCGGCCACCGAAGGAGTTCTATTTTTTCTATAGGTCCTTATGTGATATTTTTGGGTCCTGGTACGATTCTTCGGTCTCCAGGTGCGATTTTTTTCGGTACCCTGACACGTTTTTTCCGGTGCCCAACGGGTTTTGCGGGGACTTTGACCCGATTTTTTTGGGCGCAGAGTGACATTCCGGTTGATAATTGATTTTTGGGGCAGCAGCAACCTTTGGGGTCCAGGCGCGACTTTTTTGGTCCACAGTGAGATTTTCGAAGGCTGCAACGCGACTTTTTTAGTCCAATATAATCTTTTGTGTCCCGACGTCATTTGCTTGGATCCCTAGCGCGAGTTTTGGCGACCTCGACACATTGTGGGTGCCCAATACGTTTTGGATGCTTTTGGTGTCATTGTTGGGGCCCAAGAGTGATTATCCATGTCCGGATTGTTTTTCGTTGCCCCGGCTTCATTTGTGTCCAAATGATACTGTTGGGGAACGGTACGACTTATCGTGCCCCTAGCGTGATTTTCATGATCCGGGCGTGAATTTTTGGTATCCATAGGCTCAGCGAGATTTTCAGGGGCCCCGGCCGGATCTTTTTGGGCCCATGTCGTGATTTTCAAGTACCCCGGCACGACTCCTGCCATTTCAGGTGCTTCTAGCAAATTATAGACCTCCTCTCGCGTCTTAGGGGTCTCGTCTCATTTCCTGGAGCTTCTTTACCGGTTTTGGACATCTTCTCGTCCGTCCTACCCTCCTCCATATTCAATGGTCCTCCTCTCCCGTTTTGGAGGACCTCCTCCCACATCCTGGGGCCCCTTTAACATGGCATGGGACTTCCTCTCATGTTCCAGGGGCATCCTCTGCCAAATTAGGGGCCCCCTGCCACGCCTCGTGAGCCTCCTCCTTTGTCCTCGCAAAGCTTGTCTTGAGGGATCTTCAATTTTGGAAACCTCGCCTCCTTCCATACCTACTACCTACCACTCCCATTTTAAGGGCCTTCTCTCATTTCCTGGGAATTCCTTCCGGTCGTCGGGGCCTCATTCGGCCCTGGAGACCTCCTACTCCATCTCGAGGGACTCCTCTCGAGTCCGGCAGGGGCCTCCTTTCTTCTTTTGGAGGCTTTCTTTTTCAAATTAGGGGCCTCCTTTTCACGTCTTCGGGGCCTCCTGTTCCGCGTTTTGATTCTATCTTTTCCCATTTTAAGGTTGGCCTCTTATCTCCTGGTGGACTCCTGTTCTCTCTTAGGTGGCTCCTCTTCCAAATTACACGCAACCTTTCCTATCTCAGTTACCTTGTCATTTCATGGGGACCTTCTTATCCACTGGCTTCCTTCATATCCACTGGCTTTCTCTTCCGTCTTAGGGCCTTCTCTCATTTTCTGAGGTCTCCCTTCCCGTATCAGGGCCTCCTTTGCAATCCTGGGGGCCTCCTTTGCAATCCTGAGGGCCTCCTTTGCAATCCTGGAGGCCTCCTTTGTAATTCTGGGGGCCTCCTTTGCAATCATGGGGGTCTCCTTTGCAATCCTGGGGCCTCCTTTGCAATCCTGGGGGCCTCCTTTACCATCCTGTGGGCTTCCTTCACAATCCTGAGGGCCTCCTTTGCAATCCTAGGGGCCTCCTGTGCAATCCTGGGGCCTCCTTTGCAATTCTGGAGGCCTCCTTTTGCAATCCTGGGGGTCTCCTTTGCAATCCTGGAGTCCCCCTTTGTAATCCTGGGGACTCCTTTGCAATCCTGGAGTCCTTTGTGATCATGGGGGCCTCCTTTGCAATCCTGGGGCATCCTTTGCAATCAGAGGGCCTCCTTTTCAATCCTGGGGGCCTCCTTTGTAATCCTGGGGGCCTCCTTTGTAATCCTGGAGGCCTCCTTTGCAATCCTGGGGGCCTCCTTTGCAATCCTGTGGGCCTACTTTGCAACCCTGGGGCCTCCTTTGCAATCCTGGGGGCCTCCTTTGCATTCCCGGGGGCCTCCTTTGCAATCCTGGAGTCCTCCTTTGTAATCCTGGTGGCCTCCTTTGTAATCCTGGGGCCTCTTTTGCAATCCTGGGGCCTCCTTTGCAATCCTGGGGGCCTCCTTTGCAATCCTGGAGTCCTCCTTTGAAATCCTGGTGGTCTCCTTTGTAATCCTGGGAGCCTCTTTTGCAATCCTGGGGCCTCCTTTGCAATCTTGGGGGCCTCATTTGCAATCCTGGGCGGCCTCCTTTGTAATCCTGGAGGCCTCCTTTGCAATCGTGAGGCCTCCTTTGCATTCCTGGGGGTCTCCTTTGCAATCCTGGAGTCCTCCTTTGCAAACCTGGGGGCCTCCTTTGCAATCCTGGGGGCCTCCTTTGCAATCCTGGAGTCCTCCTTTGAAATCCTGGTGGCCTCCTTTCCAATCCTGGGAGCTTCTTTTGCAATCCTGGGGCCTCCTTTTCAATCCTGGGGGCCTCCTTTGCAATCCTGGGGGACTCCTTTGTAATCCTGGAGGCCTCCTTTGCAATCGTGAGGGCCTCCTTTGCATTCCTGGGGTCTCCTTTGCAATCCTGAAGTCCTCCTTTGCAAACCTGGGGCCTCCTTTGCAATCCTGGGGGCCTCCTTTGCAATCCTGTGGGGCTCCTTTTCAATCCAGGGGGCCTCCTTTGTAATCATGGAGGCCTCCTTTGCACTCCTGAGGGCCTCCTTTGCACTCCTGAGGGCCTCCTTTGCACTCCTGAGGGCCTCCTTTGCAATCTTGGGGGCCTCCTTTGCAATCCTGGGGGCCTCCTTTTCAATCCTGGGGGCCTCCTTTGTAATCCTGGAGGCCTCCTTTGCAATCCTGGGGCCTCCTTTGCAATCCTGGGGGCATCCTTTGCATTCCTGGGGGCCTCCGTGCCAATTGTTGGCACTCTCGTGATTTCTGGGGCCTCCTATCCTCTTCTAGGTGACTCCTTCTTCAAATTAGGGGCCTCCTCTCACGTCTTGGAGGCCTCCTCTCGTGTCTCGTCGGCCTCATTGCTCACTTTTTTCCTGTGCATTTCCGGATAGGGGCCTCCTCAAATTTCAGGGGGGGAGGGGGCGGCGCCACCCTGTTTGACGGCAGGGGGGGGCGACTGCCCCCCTGCCCCCCCGGTGGCGACGCCCTTGCCCACACCACACCGTCACAGTAGCGGGACCCACACCACACCGTCACAGTAGCGGGACCCACAACACACCGTCAGCGTCACAGTAGCGGGACCCACACCACACGTCACACCGTCACAGTAGCGGGACCCACACCACACGTCACAGTAGCGGGACCCACACCACACGTCACAGTAGCGGGACCCACACCACACGTCACAGTAGCGGGACCCACACCACACGTCACAGTAGCGGGACCCACACCACACGTCACAGTACCGGGACCCACACCACACGTCACAGTAGCGGGACCCACACCACACCGTCACAGTAGCGAGACCCACACCACACCGTCACAGTAGCGGGACCCACACCACACCGTCACAGTAGCGGGACCCACACCACACCGTCACAGTAGCGGGACCCACACCACACCGTCAGCGTCACTACCGGGACTCACACCACACGTCACAGTAGCGGGACCCACACCACACCGTCACAGTAGCGGGACCTACACCACACCGTCAGCGTCACAGTAGCGAGACTCACACCACACCGTCAGCGTCACAGTACCGGGACCCACACCACACGTCACAGTAGCGGAACCCACACCACACCACACCGTCACAGTACCGGGACCCACACCACACCGTCAATGTTACAGTAGCGGGATCCACACCACACGTCACAGTAGCGGGACCCACACCACACCGTCAGCGACATAGTAGCGGGACCCACACCACACCATCAGCATCACAGTAGCGGGTCCCACACCACACCGTCAGCGTCACAGTAGCGGGACCCACACCACGCCGTCAGCGACACAGTACCGAGACCCACACCACACCGCCAGCGTCACAGTACCGGGACCCACACCACACCGTCAATGTTACAGTACCGGGACCCACACCACACCGTCAGCGACACAGTACCGGGACGCACACCACAGCGTCAGCGTCACAGTACCGGGACCCACACCACACCGCCAGCGTCACAGTACCGGGACCCATGCCACATGTCACAATACCGGGACCCACACCACACCGTCACAATACCGGGACCCATACCACATGTCACAGTAGCGGGACCCACACCACACCGTCACAGTCCCTGCACCCACACCACACCGTCAGCGTCACAGTACCGGGTACCCAACCTACCAGTTTGAGGCGCTGTGTTGCACTTCTCACCACCACAACATGCAGGACTGTGTTGGCGGTACGACTCACATTGTGCAGGAATGTGTCCGACTGGCACTGGGTGCAGTCGACAGAGGAGGGCCCGCTGCAGCTCAGGCAGCTGCGGTGGCACCTCTGGCAGGAGCCGCGCACGTAGAACTCGCCTGCAGCCACCGACAGATGACTGGCTTACTACAAAGTATGTACATGTAGCCGTTGGCGGGCTTCAACACACATGGCTGGACAGTTCGAGGGTAGGAATAGGTCTGGTGATTCCAGACTACAGACGTCGTTGTTCTGTCAGAATGCAGGACGAGGGCCGACCGGCTTGGAAGTGGCCACGCGAGAAGACTTTGCATTTACCTACCACACTATTCCCGACTTATCCCGGGCCATTTCGTCAACATTCATCGTGTTGGACGTGGATATGAACAGCAATCACCCGAGACCATACCTCGCAGATGCGTGCTGATTTTCATGACTCAAACAGCGGCCAACAGCTATGGATACAGCCAACAGCCTCGACTATCCATGGATACTTTGACACCGATTAGCTCTTCAAGTTTGATTCTCTCTATGACCCGATATTGCCCCATTATCTGACCAGTAAGCCACAAATTACCTCAAAGTGATTTGCCGCCCCGGTAGCTCAGTTTGTTAGAGCGCCGGCCTGCACTCGTCTCCCCGTCCTGGCAAGACAGGGTTCGAGTCGCTTCGCGCGCTCGCATTTAGCTCCCGGCTGGGAGGGTCAGTTGGCAGCTGGCCCGATAAGGCTGGGGACGAGCTACCGGGCGGCCGTGTCGGTGCATTGACGGCACGTTAAACGTTCGGTCAAAATTCTGCTGTTGAACTGGAATTCATGGATCGGGTGGTGGGGCCAGGGTTCACGCAACAAGCTCTGCTTAGCAATAGGACCCTGGTTCATAAAGCCATCCCAGCAAGAACTCAGATTAAATTTATTTGAAAAAATCAATAAAAAAGTAAAAACAACATCGATATGGTGGTTAGTAAGGGAAATAGTTCGGCTTCAAGAAGCTCTTTCGCAATCGCTGATGGCTTTATGCAATGGAATGGAAGGAAATTAATGGAAACTAATCGATGTTTCGTGGTCATATTTGAATTGTTCAAGAACATTTTAAAAATTCACTTCGTAATCCGAAAAAAAAGGACGAGCAAATGGTTGCCAAAGTTACTCACAGGCATTTGACCGACGCCACGAGGTAATTAACATACAAGATAATCTTAGTTCGTTTTGGGGCTATATGCTATTCTAAAAACATCATGCTAGTTTTCCCAATGAAGTATCGGTATGTTCTCGATGAGATGCTTCATCTCCCGAGCCCCGGAGAATCCTCCCTCGTCGAAAAGCCAAATCGCTGCAGACTTGAACTAGTTACCCCTCGGTACGACCAGGCTGAAATTTGTCAGGTTAATTCGGAGCACAAGTTAACTCAGAATGCTAGTTATATTAAATAAGGATGGGGATAAGTTGGACCTCCGGGCTGTGCTTTGTGGGAGTATTCACCTGGTATGTCCACAAAACATTTTTGGCGCATCTGCGTTTTACGAAGGACACCAATGCGTTGATTGGAACGCCATGCATCTTCTAAGCGTGCTTGCACATGCACCCACACGAAGTTAAGGTGCTTCAGCTTTCGCGAAGCTTTCGTCAGGCTTCTGCGACCTTCAGCCTCGCCTTCAGCACAGCGCGTACGTACACACAACATAGGTAGAGGGTGAGGGATGAAACGTGTTCGTTACGCGTACGAGTGGCCAGCAGATAAGTCGTACCGTCGGCGCAGCGGTGCTGGTCGGCCGACTCACAGACGCCGGTGTCGGCGGACAGCTGCAGCTGGTCATAGCACGCATCGCAGCTGCCCAGACTGCTGCAGACGGCGCAGCCGGGCAAACAAAAAACACCACCCCCCCCCACCACCCCCCCCCACCCCCGCCACAGACCTCTAACAAAAACACCCCACCCACCCCCCCCCCCCCGTACAGCCTGCGACCAGGAGCCGATCTGTCCAAACACAGCCGACACACTCGCCCCGACACGTCCCCGTACGCCTGCGACAGCAAACACAGCCGACGCACTCGCCCCGCGACACGTCCCCGTACCAGCCTGCGACCAGGAGCCGATCTGTCACAAACACAGCCGACACACTCGCCCCGCGACACGTCCCCGTACGAGCCTGCGACCAGGAGCCGGCCTCTACAAACGCAGCCGACATCAGCCCAGCATAGCATAGCAGTCCCAGCATAGCATAGCACATCAGCATAGTGACACCACACCACCAATGGGCACTAGTTTATTGACCACAACCACTCTACTAACGACAACCACTGTACTAACCACAACCACTGTACTAACGAGCGTACTAACCACACAGCGACTCTACTAACCAAAGCTACTACGATAACCAAGATTACCACAACCAAACAACTAAATTCGTGCGACCGGAAACCCACTTCATGCAATTAAGAGAGCCGTGAGGAGTGGTTTGTACCTCCCACCAAATCCCTGAACCGAAGGTATAGTTGGACGAGCGTTATGGAGCTGTTACAATGTGGCGTTGTGACGCTGTGACGCTGACACGAGAAGGAAGGCTAGCCTTCGGTGCATTTTGGAAGAGTAGCCTAAAGACTAATTGTATAACCGTTCAGATGGGAAGCGGCAAGATCACACGCAATGCGCAAAATCTAAGATGCCAAGCGGAAATCATGGTCTGTCAGCCAGTGTGATATTTGCCCCGATATTATTATTCTGACTGGGGCCACACTCACCGTCGGACGGTGTTCGCGGAGACAATTAATCTGTATAAATGGCTCGCGGCCGCAATAACCAATGCAACAATCATTTAATAAAATATGTAATTAAATAGGAGTCGCCTCCCATCCACTCCCCGTTACTTTTCTTTCAGTAAAAGCCCCAGCCAAACGCCGACTTTGGCATGGCCGAACCAATAAATGTTGTTCGTCCACTTGGAAAATGCCTGAAAGTCTAGATGCGGCACGTCATTAACTCGACACCCACTGCCTACATTATTCACCAGCCTGCTACTCACCTTTAACTGTTGTTCGTCCACTTGGACAATGCCTGAAGGTCTAGATGCGGCACGTCATTAACTCGACACCCACTGCCTACATTATTCACCAGCCTGCTACTCACCTTTAACTGTTGTTCGTCCACTTGGACAATGCCTGAAGGTCTAGATGCGGCACGTCATTAACTCGACACCCACTGCCTACATTATTCACCAGCCTGCTACTCACCTTTAACTGTTGTTCGTCCACTTGGACAATGCCTGAAGGTCTAGATGCGGCACGTCATTAACTCGACACCCACTGCCTACATTATTCACCAGCCTGCTACTCACCTTTAACTGTTGTTCGTCCACTTGGACAATGCCTGAAGGTCTAGATGCGGCACGTCATTAACTCGACACCCACTGCCTACATTATTCACCAGCCTGCTACTCACCTTTAACTGTTGTTCGTCCACTTGGACAATGCCTGAAGGTCTAGATGCGGCACGTCATTAACTCGACACCCACTGCCTACATTATTCACCAGCCTGCTACTCACCCTTAACTGCTTGTGGAGACGCAGACCATGCCCAGTGTAGCGCGAGGCACCAGCTGTTTCTGCGACTAACGACGGCGCAAATGTGGCACATCGACTTGCATGTCGTGCTCGTCCACTACATATTGATAAATGCTCAAGTGTGAAGAGAGCGTTGAAGTGATTCCTTCCGCCGGTACCCAGCGGGTCCAGACTCAGACAAAACAGTGCTTCGCTGATAAAGCCGAGTTACCATGGAATTACCCTTCAAGTCATCCTTCCGTAGAGCTCGCACACCTCACCGAAAATTGTTCTTTAACAAGAGACAGCATCCGACCGGCATAGTACTTGGCACATAACGGTCTCCTCACTAATACTAATTTTACGAATTCAATGTGGTTTTAAGAAACAAGAAAGTAGCATTGATCATATTTTAATAGTGGTCACAATATGTGGTGGTACTCGGGGATAGGTCGAGATAGGGAACGATTGCTTTACTAGTCATTGGTTTTTCGATATGCAGAATGTTTTGGTCATAAAGCGTCGCTAATCTCTCATGCCGATTGGTCGCGGGCGAAGAGTAGCGAAAGGTGGACTGGAACCGCAACCTTTCGGTTAGAAGACCGACATCCTTCCCATAGTTCGCTCGCCCCATGATGGTGACTGATGATATAACCTTATTGGAAATGAGTTCTGCGATTTTCTTCACTTCCAACCACATTCTATGGAGACAACAATCATCTAAACTGATCCTTATTCTTACCGGTCGCAGCAGTGTCTATGTTGACATGTTAACTGAGGGGAGGGGAATCCCCAGTGGTCCGCAAATGCTTTTTTCGTGGTGCAAATTCGCCGACACTGACCGAATTAATTTCCGTGCGTATTTCGTCATCGTCGTCCCCAAGCTAACATGTGTTAAACATGACGAGCCGCAGGCTCCGCCTCGACTCCGCCCCCCCCCCCCCACCATTGTGGGGCAGCCTTAAATGTGTGACGTCACCAATCCTGCGTACCACTGCATCTGCTCTGGACGGGCCAGACGCAACTGCACGCAGTCATGGCTCTACCCATGGACAGTTAAGGGAACGTGAATCACGGCAGCTTGCTTTTTGTGAATGTTGCTTGTGCATAACACAATACACCCGCAGACCCCACGGGTATTCTGGCACCATGCTATCAAGTCGCGCACACACATGGCTGGAGATCCCGGATGGGTCGGAGGGTTCTGGACTGCCTGGTTTGGTACACCGCTAATGTTCATTTGTCATTTCGGATTTGTCATTTTCCATATTCAATACGAAAATGTCTTGAAAAAGGATTCGGAGCCCCTGGCTTCGTGAGATCTCCAACCCTGCGCGCACAACTTGTCTCTCATGTCATGACATCGTGACGAGATCCACTCGGACGCTTATAACCGCATGGGCGCAGCATTCGTCTGTCCACCGCACATCCAGCCAGACAACAAATGACACACAACGGCGGATGCCAGCAGCCGGCCTGCGGGAGGGGCTTCTGCGTAAGCTCAGTACTGGTGCAAAGCACAGCTCTTCGTTTCCACATGTATCTCCATCCACGGGTTGAAATTGGACAGAGTAGGAATATATACTACAAAACGGTGCTGGGAAAGGAATTCTGATGTCGAGTTAAAAAAAAACACTTCACACCAGGCAGGTAAATATTTAACGAGAAGGAAATATTCCTTCTGCAGCACAAGTTTAATAACGTATTTCTCACACCGTTAAAACACCATCGCGCGTTTCATGTCCTATTCTGAGACACAGAATACGTGTGAAAAATGTAATTCTGCACTTTCGCTCGGCATTCTACAGAAAAGCATTCAATTGTGACGTATTTCATTTCATTTTGCGATCTCCCAAATTAAATTCATTTCATTTAGGAATTCCTTTCACAGGACCGATTAGTAACATATTATAAATATATTGTCATACCGCCATTTGCTTAATTTAATTCATGAAATATATAATCAACTTATCGCAGCACTGCTTTAGGCTCTCAATTTTAAAAAGTCATCAAATATACAAATAGCATGCGGGAATGAATGAGGCACCGCGAAAGTGTAATTAGATAAGCAATATAATTGAAACAATTACTAGAGGATGTCAAGCGAAGGTGCAAAACAACATATTTTTACACTGGTATTATGCATCCTAGAATAGGCCATTTAACAAGCAATGTAATTTTTGACGGTATGATAAATATGGGATAACGAACACATGTGCTGCAACGAATAAAGAGTGACTGTTCGTTAGCTGGGTATTAACAGTTTATATACATCAGCATCTTCGAATTCATTTTTGTAGAATGGAAGGCAGTAGGCGAAGACAAAACCCTTGGTGACATCGAAGCAATTTGACAATATAACAGGACAATAAGAAGTGCAGGCAAAGGACGATACTGGCAAATGAACACGGCATCTGCTAGCTAGGCTGTGATGGCACAGATGCCATAAATGGAATATGGTGAAAAAGCAAGTTACTACAGTTGTACCATGTGAAGTACCAGCAAAACAGGTTATTCTGTCTTGTCTCTCCGTTATTGACACTCACTCCACTATTATTCATCCACACTCCGTTATTCCCAAGCTACACATTTGGTTAGTTAAGCATACCGTGATGTTTGAGCACGACGCTAGAGAAGAGCATTTTGCGACATGCGAGACTAATGGAAAAGCTTCCAGTGTATTGCTTTGCGACCAGTGTGGTCGGAAAGCAATAGGCGACGTATGAGCCTCCAATCACAAAATCCACGGATGTCCAAATCATATCAGACCCTGAAAAATAATTGTAAATATATGCGTGCTTTACTGACTTGAAGTCCGCTCGGTCGTCTTGCAACACCAGAAAAGGACAGCAAATGTGAGTACTATATTGACAATTGACACCAGTTCGAAATACTAATCAATGTGCAAAAGTAACATTTCATTTTTCCCCGCTACCCCGTTCTGCCACACTTCCCCTATCTGTGGACAACGCACCCGGCAGCTTGAAAATAAATGCAAAGAAGCGCTGGTGCTATGAAATATGCTTACGCATCATGCATAGCGCTGATCACATCGCTCTTTCAACAAGATGGTCTCGCCAGTCGAACTCGACTCTAACGTTGATATATGATCGGAGGCACAGTCAGCACCCCCCCCCCCCCCCCCACACTTAGCAACCAAAAATACACAAGACTGAACAAACATTTTGATATTTTCACCGCACAAAACGGCCCAAATTTTCGGCGGTCCGAGAGCGGTCTCTATTTCATCACATTTTTGTGTCAGCCCCCACACTCTTAAAAAAAATTATGGCTGAGCCCAGTGTATGATAGTTCATGCAAAACAACAACACGCTCAAAAACAATACAAGTCATCAAGTGTATAATTTGTGACTTGCATAAAGCATGCAAAACAACAAAACGTGCCACTCGCATTGCAGTCCACACAGCATTTGGTTAGTTATTTCGACTTTGGGACGCATCGACGTCATTGGTCACATGGCGTGCATTCAAACGGCCTTGCACATGACAGTAGGGGCGCTTTGCACCTCGCCCGTCGATAGCCTTCTCGTGGAGGCGAATGAGCCTCCTCTCTCCTCTTGCTCAACGCTGGGAAATGCTTTGTATGCGGTATGTAGTAAAACTGTTCAGTTTCCCCACACACCCTGCCATGCCCGTAAACTATAAATCCACTCGTCCCGTACACGTTTGGTGTGCGGTACCTCACGAACGTAAGAACGTGGGGGCGTGAGGGGCAGGAGATCCATCGTCCCCAATTTCCATGATCTGAACCATTAGCTAAGTGGGACAAGATAGTGCTGCTCCCTTCACCTCCACTTCACCCTAGCGCGTTCCCTCGATCCACGTAATCTCGCAGACAATGGCGCAGCCAGTATTTTCTTAAGGGGAAGCCCGATAAAAAGTAATGAAACAGAACGCTTTCGGCGCGCGAAGCAAGCCCACAAATTTTGATCTTGAGTAGTGGAAATATCAAAATGTCTTGTTTCATCTAGTGCATTTTTAGTCGCTAGGTGGGGGATCCACCCCCTGGCTGCGCCTCTGCACGCAGGTATTGTTTTAAGTCACGCCTATGCATGTAAATGCGAGAACCTGTGCGGGACTGCCGAATGAAATGCTAAATCAAATGTGAGTTGTTGGCATTAGCGCACAGAGGAATAGTTGCCAAGTGAACAACTTCCGTACCTGATTAATGTTGACAAACATCACTGGATAATATCAGGCAGTGTCAGTGATAATAACGGACAGCATTCGCTATTGCGCCTCGCTCGTGATTGGCCAGCACCATGACTTGCTGGGAGCTCCTCGTACAGTCCGACACAAGCACCAGTGTCGGCTGTTCGTTTGTGGAGCTTAAACATATGTGTGGAACAGTGGCGCAGCGAGGATTTTCTTCAGGGGGCTCAACCCCCCCCAACATTTCATGAAACAGAAAAACGCTTTCGGCGCGCTTCGTGGGCCAAATTTTTTAGTTTTGATTCGTGAAAATCTCACAATGTCTTGTTTGATTCAGTGAATTTTTAGTTCCTAAGGGGAAGGGGCGGCCCCCTTGGCTGCGCCTCTGGTGGAGAATTGTGTACTTTCGCGGGTGCCTGGGTACCCCTAATGTTTGCTTTCCCGATCTTAACCCTGCCCGGGACCCTAGTTTTTGTGTATTCCTTCCAAACCGATGAACGGATCGCTCTGAGATTTTCAGTATCCTCTGGGGCAACCTTTTGACGACTTTTGGTGAAATTTTTGGGAGGGCATGTCAGGTCACGAGTTATCGGTCATAAAGGGAGCACCTCCGAGCAGTTTTCAACAAATACGTGATTATCGCACCTAAACATGACATTGTTGCCTACATGACTGGTATTATGTGTTCTGCATGCAATTTTGCATGCCCAGATGGGTTCCCATTGAAAAATAATGTTCCAAAATCGGTGACCTCGGTTGACCTCGCTCGACCTTTCGACCCTTTTTAGCTGACCTACGGTAATTTTTCGTGCTGAATTCGAATTCAGCGTCCATTTTACCCTAAGGAACTTTAAACTTCGAAATTGGAACCACTCTTAAAAAGTTGGATATTTGGGGTCACGGCTTTGACCTCATTTGGTGCATGACATATTGGTCCGATCACATCGTGTCACATGTCGTTATGTTCGAAGGTCACAATAAACATGTTTCCGGCCATGTCTGCATATTTAGACAGTAGTTTCATATAACTGACGATTTTCTTCGGAAAATACCCCCAAAAATCAATTTTAGACCTTTGATCTGACCTGGAAGGTCAACCATTGATCTTAAGGTCATACTGAATTCCAACCGCGAGATCTCGGCCAAATCTATACTTTCGCATTTTGTTCTTTTCGTAACATGCACGGTTTCAATCGCCAGGGGGGTCGTACCCCCCCCCCCCTATACGACCGAAGGTGGTAAAATGCCGAATACTGGCGAGGGTTAATCCGCTATATACAGACAACAGGCACGTTCCTTATCACCCGAGGTCTCAGCTATGTCAAGAATCACCAGAATTGGGAAACACCTATTCACGGACCTCTTAAGCATCATTGTATATAAGACAATAAATATCCGATTATGACATTGCAATTATCACCATGAGAATAGCTCGCCGCTCACACGCCGTTCACAGGGGCGGATACGTGGGGGGGGGGGGGGCACTGGGCGCATGTGCCACCCCACAGAAGGTGGCGCCCCTCCGGCCGGTTAATTATTGCTAGGTATTGTAGTTTAGGGGTGCATCGACTGGATAGGTCATATAGCCCCATCCGGTCGGGAAAAACCGCACCTCTGGGAAGGTTCCAGCGCACTCGCCCCTCAAATTTTGAGGCAGAGGCGCCCCTCTGAGAGGAAAAGGCGCCCCTTGAAAGGAAAGGCGCCCCTCCGGGAAGGTTCGAGTGCACCCCTATATTTTGTTTGCAGCCAGAGGTGTCCCTCTCAGAGGAAAAGGCGCCCCTGGAAGGAAAGGCGTTCGGGAAAGCTAGAGTGCAGGCCCCTCTCCTGTCGAATGTCTCAGCCAGAGGCGCCCCTCCAAGTACTTTGGCAGTAGCGTCCCTCCGGACATATGTCCCTATGACAATTCCTGGATCCGCCCCTGCATAATCACTGCATTTTCACGACTGTTTTTCTGCATTATCGAACGTCCAAGAGTCGCAAGAGATGAAGGAGCCGACATAGCCGACAGGAAAGCTGCTCGTTCTTGGCGAAGGACACACCATCCAAGACTGGCAGGGAGCTTCCACCGTGCAATTTCCCTGCCCATTTGGGCTCCATGGCGTGGTACAAGGGTGGGCCTTACACAAATTACTGGGAGTTCAGTAAAGCCGATGAAGATATAATACATTTGAGGGTTCCATAACATTCCATATCAAAATTGGTAAATACTGAAAGACAGAAGCGCATCCAAGGGGGAGGGTGGGGCCCGTCCCACCCAGCAACCAAAAATACACTAAATCAAACGAGAAATATTGAGATTTTCGCCACGCAAAAACCCAAATTATCGGGGCGACTCGCGCGCCGAAAGGTTCTCTATTTCTTCACATTTTTTTGGGTCGGGCTCCCCATTAGGAAAATCATGGCTGCGCCACTGCTGAAGGATCTGACGAGAAACCGCTGTGTGTTCAGTAATGTTGATGAAGATATAATACATTTGAGGGTTCCATAAGGTCCCATATAAAAATTGGTAAATACTGAAAGGCAGAGGCGCAGCCAACTCTTCCATAAACCGAAAGCTTCACATTTGGATGAGGAACAGCAACAAACAACACGTTATGAAACGTAATGAAATGATATGAATGTATGAATAAAACGTAATGAAACGTAATGAAGTTGTCGCTTATAAAACATCGAACAGAACAAAATTGGAACAACCCTTAGACAGGAGCAACCCTAGGTTGCTCACACATCGGCCGCTTATCTGTTCCCCACCCTGCGGGGATGGTGCTTCCATTTGTCCATGTTTCGGTGCTCCTCTGACCGCACCATGAGGTTGTTGCCTGTCCAATCTTGGACATTCACCGTGCTCCTAGTCCAGAACATGACACATTTCAAACACGGCTTATCCAGGTCAGCCCAATATAGTTATTGAACGATGCGCCATGAACATTATACTCCAGACGAGTTTTTACTTCTTCGCCACATTTCGCTACCAATCCTTGACGCTGCATCCCAGTATCACCGGAAGGGCGGATTGATTGGTTAACAATATCAAAATTTCCACGAGCATAAGATGACCTACGCACTCCCTGTGCTCAAAC
Organism: Ashinkailepas kermadecensis; assembly: GCA_034440615.1. NCBI lineage: Eukaryota > Metazoa > Arthropoda > Thecostraca > Neolepadidae > Ashinkailepas > Ashinkailepas kermadecensis. Next base: position 24,898 of record JAOTOM010003546.1, read on the forward strand.
TCCCAAGCAATGGGCAATACGATGAGATAATGACAACATTTAATGTGAAAAGCGTGCTGTACTTTGTAGAGATGGGAAAACGTTGTCATCTTTCACGAACGAAACGGGCAACGAGCATAAACGCGGGTAAACATTACTGCATCAGAGTAAAGCAAGGGGTTTGTGTTGGCAGGGGCGCGGTGGACGGGGAAGCCAGGGGGAGGAGATGCGGCACCGCCAGACTGACCTCAGCTGAAGACATGAAAGGGCAGTCGGCTGATCTCGAAGAGCATGATCGTGGTGAGCAGCAGTGTGGTAAACCGGTAGAAACACTGCAGGCTAGTACACGAAGACGAAGAGGCGAGTAGAAAGCAGATATCGTCAAGCTGGCTGACCGGCGCCATGTGCTTGACCAGACAAAATTAGGCCAGTGGCGCTTGTGGTGTCGGTCACCGCAAAACACCGCTCTATGCAGACACCCACCCACACCCACATATATACGAGTATATATACATGTATATATACATATATATATACATATATATATACATATATATATATATATATACATATATATATTCATATATATATATATATATATATATATATATATATATATATATATATATATATATATATATATATATATATATGTACATGTGGGTGTCGGTGTGTAAGTGTGTGCATGTGTGCAAATGTGTGAGTACGCGCACGTGCGTGCGGAAGTTACGAGAGCCTGCGTTATGCATTTAATGAGCCTGTCACGTGTGGTAAAGTCGGCCATCGCTTGTTATGTGCTTTCCGGTGTCAGAAGTCCTTGATTTTACTGCTCGTCACGTTCTTGTACAGTATAGACAGCACAACATAAAATTTGTTGATGAAGCAGAAGACGACGACACAGCGAGTCTAATAGCCAGTCCGGACGGTGCCAGCAAAGGGGTTGGGCTCGGGGAACGAATGAGTGCATGTACATCCAGAAGATGAAAAAGCTAAACATTTGCCGTACAGTTGGAAGGTCTTAGGGCTTCTGTCATTCATGCCTTCTGGTTTACTGTTGTAATGTGCATATGAAAATGTTATCTTCAGCTTTAACGTTTCTTCTTGTTCTCTGTGTTAGATGACGTCGGCTAAACTGTTGCCGCACAATGAGAACAGCGCACACATTTGTAACCGACCCTAAACGAGCATGCACTCAGGCACACTGCTGTTGTGCACTCAGGTATTGCTGGTCCTGCCAGCAACACCTGCCTTACGTAGGTGGTAGGCAACACTGCTTTTTACATTTACAATCGTGGAACCTTTACTTGCTTGAACTGGCAATGCCGCGCCTAGGTGTTATGCCGAATGTGGATCACATTGTGGGATGACGTCGGGGCCTTTTACCTATCTATTTCATGGTAACGATACAACAGCTGACAGTCAACAAGTGCTCTACATGCTTTGCATGCAAGAGCCGACAACTGCTTTGCTCCCTCGGTGCTTGGTTCGGGCGGATGAAGCGGGTGAGTTTGAGTAGTAATACGGAATGATTGGGTCATACTGCCCAACATATTGTCCATTTGCAGCATCTAGTTCCTGTTGTGTAGGACACTGATTTTCTGGTCTGAGTTGGTGGGAACTAATTATTCATCAGTCGCATACTTTGATGCATTAGGCCTACCGACTTCTTCTGTTACTCTTGATGGTCACCTGGCGCCGAAACAATCAGCCGTTTTCTATTATTAAAATAGGCTCGGATATTGCTTCAAATAAGATTTTCCTGTAGAAAAGCTTGCTTTTTAAAACAAGTATTAGCTGCCACGCATTGGTCATAATATAACTGACTCACTTTCCACATGAACTGTCAATGATAAAACGTCAGTCATGATCAATGAACCTATGTACATTCATGTAGAAGTGGCTTGTGCATTAGTAAATTATCATGCTTCAGTATACTAAAATTCCAGGAAAATTGCATGTCACTAGCTACCCGGTATCTGATAAATAGCCACATCCTTCAGATCTGTAGTCGAGGCTCAAATGCCAAAGGTGTCACGATGAAGAAAGGGGTCACATATGTCAGACTACCGTTTGTAGACGAGACGCTAGCACGCCAACTCACAGGCACGGCACTTGTTTCCCAAAAGCAAGTTCATGCAAGAAGCATGAATAAATAGTAACACGAAAAGCCAACTGATACGTACAACTACCATTTCAAATTTTTCCCAACGAACGCATGGTGGAATCTGCTGAAAAATAAAATTAAGACCCGAGATCCAATCACCGGATGACCATCACCGGATAAAACTAAGTAGGTATTTGTATATGGTTCATATTAATTCTGTATCACCTCGCATAGCATTACGATCCGTAGAAATGGTATTCCGGTATTCATTCCAACCACAGAATAAAGCACGTCCTTACTTTTTGCGGTGGTTAACAGCTCTCAGGTCGAATCATGAGCAAAGGAATGATGACTTGAGATGATACACTAAATGCTATTAAAATCTCAAAGGCGCAACGATCGAGCGGAGGCTGGGGAAAGTTACTCAAATGAGTTTCTGTCGTTTTTGCACAGGAGTAGAATCGCTTGGGCTTCGCTCACACCAGTAATGACAGTTACTAAACACTGGCAAGTGACTGCTTTCGAGGTACGTGGGGTAAGGATGGCCGCTGAATCTGAATTCAGGATGATAAAATTGTGATATAATTTGCAGTGCGGAAATAACAAATTGACAGGACAAATGAATTGAAGAGGCATGTCCAGAAAAGAGAACGACCCGATAGGAGTAGGTGCGGTCCAACCGGAAGTAGGAAATTATAGGTTCGACAAACTGGAAAAACTCGTAAAGACTGGAACAAGCAGTAGAGAAACTGGCAGCACAAAAACCGACGATTAGAAACCCGACAGACAACCGCAGACGGGTCTTCCACACATCGCACGCCCGGCATCATAGGCCGCCACCACGACCCTGTAACTCAAACACCACTCGCACAGTCCCTCAGTCGCGTCCACCAGATCCAAATCATCGGGGATCGCATCCCCGTCCCAACTATCAGTGGATTCCCGATGGAAAACTATTTTAATAGGCTGCAGGAAAGTGGGGCATGTGCGCCACCAGCACCGCTCTCAAGGTAAGCCGTTGGAACACTGAGTGGCTCCATCGTGACTGACAGACATGATGGAGACATGAACTTACGGGCGAACGAGAAGAAATGAGAGGAAAATGTTAGGAAAAGGAGAAGTGGACAAAAGGTAAGCATAAAAAGCTGTCATTCAACAAATGCGGATCAAGCCCAACACTCGGGTGCGCTGGTTCCATGTGGAAATCGAAAAGTTTGCACGCTTGTGGACACCGGAGCAGACATCTCACTGATTTCGAAATATTTCCGTGACAAAATTACCTAGGAAAACATCTAGTTTGTCGGGGAATCGAAAAGACTGCATTCCACTCATCTCCGCCAGTGGCCACCGCATGAAAATTGCTGGAGTCGGAACTTTCATAGTCGAGTCTCGCAGAACTTATCGACCTGACCCAGGATGTTGACCTGACCCTGCCCATCACACCTTTTGACATGCTGGAGCAAGCAAAGCTGTCGCACATGACTGGAACCGACAGGGAAAGGTTAGAACAGCTGTTGCGTGCAAACTCGTACCTATTTGCCGCGACTGACAGACCTGGGAACGACGGACGTCGCCCAGGTGGACATACACAGGAAACAGCCCCTCGATCCGTCAGGCACCCGATAAAACTTCGTTTTCCCAGCGCAAGTATGTAGAGCATGAAATTAGTCAGGCTAGAGGCAGGCAGTATATTGGAAACAGGCAGCCCGTGGGCTGCACCAATCGTTTTAGTGAGGAAAAAGGACGGCAGCCATCTTTTGCCATCGACTTCAGGAAGTAAAACAAAATAGCCAAGAAAAACAGCTATCTCCTTCCCCTAATTGAGTAAATCCTTGCCTCTCTAGGAGCTAACCTTTCTTTCTTAGGCTTGTGGAATTTTCGCAACACACCATTTGGAATATGCAACGCTCAGTCACAATTCATGGAACTGATGAACTGTCTGGAATCCTAAATCAGTTCGCAACGGCGTACATCGACGACACAAATATGTACTCAAAAACGTTTGACGAACATCTGGCCCACCACGAGGAAGTATTCCGTCGACTGCGGAAAGCAAAACTTAAATTTAAACCGTCGAAACGTGACTGTGAAAAGGAAGTTCAGTCTAGGACATATCGTTTCGGCTGATGGCATTCAGCCAAATCCGTGGAAAGTTGAATCGACTAAACGCATGGCTGTTCCGACAAATGTAAACGGCATTCGGTCGTTCATCGGTGTGTGTTACTACCACCGACGCTTCATCCACAATTTTAGGCATATTTCCGCTCCACTCGTACAACTTACGAAGAAGCATGCGCTATTTGAATGGACCAGTCCGAAAAGGCATACGAAACACTCGAATAAAAACTAGCCTCCGCACCCCTATTGGCATATTCGGACACCACAAAATATTATGAATTGTATACGGACGTTTCACAAAATGAGATCAGAGCAGTTCTCGTTCAAAATTATGGGGAGTACGAACGAGCGGTACAATTTCTGTCCAAGCAACTTAATGAGACAACGTAAATGACCTATTGCTGAGAAGGAAGCTTACGCTTGAGTGTAGGCAGTGCAGAAATTAAGACAATATCCCCCGGAATCGAAATTCACCATTCAGACCGATCACCGTACCATCACATTCTTGAACTTGTCGGAGATGAAAAACCCAATACTGCGACGATGGGGAATTATGCTTTCAGAGCACAACTGTGAAATACTATACATGAAAGGTAGCAAGATTGTCGTTGCAGATCACCTCAGTCGTTTGCATGACACCGATCAGGAGGAAAATGTCATTGACTCCAGTCATGTTCCCAATGGTGACTTCAGAAAACCTGAGATCAGGAACCCAGAGGAGTTTGGTGCATTTCTCGAGTGCATTGACTTCGGGCAGCACGTTTTGCTACTTTGTTAGCCGACTAGTGCCCTACTATTCCAACATGACTGGGTATCCAGCAGGTCACATATTTTCCCGCTCGCTTAAGCTTAGTCGGATGCAAAAAAAAGCATCCTGCACGATAGAGTCGCCCAGATCGTCTTTATCGCACGAAGGCTACTAAGAGCCTGAAAGTCATGGTCAGCACCACGCCCTACTTTGAGGAGCGCAAAGCCTTCATGGTTGCCACAAGTTCTGCCGTATAAACCGTTGCGCGAGGAGGCCAAAACCTGACCAAACTTGATCGGATCCGAGCAAAGCCGACTGTACGGCTGCATCTCTCGGGCTGTTGGACCGGGGACTAGCAAGTCGTCCTTTGTATTGCAGCTTCTGTCGCATGCAAATCGCATAGATGCACGGAACGTGTGACAAATGCATTTTTTTTAGCTTGCATGGTATATAAATTGGCCACGCGTCACGTTCCCTACCAATTTGAGCTTCAATTTTTAATCAACACACGCCATGGAGTACAATAAGTACTTGCGATGCATCCTGAATAGACACACAGCATACAAAATTCCGTCACAGACGCAGCCTGGTCACCGTGGACTCTAATTAACGGGCATCACCAAAGATCGCAAAATAGAATACAGAGACAAACTCCATTCACTCGGCTCGAAAGGAACTCAAAGTCACGACAATAAAAAATGGGGGAAATGGTATCTTCCAGGTGCATATGTTGTGTGTGTCACAATGCTGGGACTGGGCGCTAAATGATCTACCATGGTCGATGCGCCCTAAAACCCTAATCACACACAATGCTGGGACGAGGATGTCAAGACCCCACCTCCTACACGCCAGCGCCTTTTGCTGACATCGTCCGGATTGACTATTCGGGAGCTGACAACTCTTTCTTCATGCTCCACGTCGACAGGCCCATCCTCGTCCTCTACAATACCATTTAAAAAAACAATGCAGACCACACAGCACACGCCCGTCACGGAACATGCAGCGACTGCCGACATCCTCGCACAGCGGTAGGCCGGCAAGGCACGACGTATCGCGTATACACACTCACCAATGTGTGCACGTATTAGCGCGTCACAAAATGATTGGCTAGAAAGGCCTTGTGGTTCAATTGTGTCCTCCGCCAGTAAAAGCATACCACAGCAAAATTGACTTTCCAATTTATTGTCAAGCGTTGCTTAACAAACACCTTTAGCACTTGTAGTATATGAGTATGATCACACGCAATTTGACTGCATCGCGCAAAAACACTGCTCTTTCCAACTATGGCACCAGGTCCCTGGGACGTAATGGTCGACACAAAACGGAAACGTCTGAGAAATTGACTAGAATAAGTTTGATAAATGGCACATAGTGAGGGCGGCCGTGCGTGGAGTTGTTGCCGGCCACCGTATCACGCAATGGCCGCCAGCGGTAGCGGTGTGAACTGCCGCCGCCGGCATTGGCCGGCCGGCCCAGTCACACGGAACACAGGCCAGCGCAGGCTGCCGGCACACGCCACAGCCGCGGCCCATCCATGCTCGCCAGTGTCGCACGACGAGGCGCCACACAACTGCCCGCCCAGCCGCATCACACCAGCTCATGCAAACTCAAATAAGCCGCCGACCGGTCAGCGCAGCCCTCAGCACCAGATGGCAGCGGCGCATGCGCAGTGACTACAGGTGCGGCGGTGGCGGTGGCGGCGGCGGCGGCGACGGAGCTGCCGGCCTTGCGGCGCCCTCACGTAGGGCACGGCCTACCTTCCGGACAGGCGGCCACACACTGGCCGGCGGCGTGCATGAGCCCGTGCCGACACAGCACGCAGTTGGCGTCGCTGGGACCCACGCACGTCTGGCAGCTCGCCGCACACGGCTCGCACCTGCGGCACGTGGTCAGGTCAGGTCAGGTCATGCCGGCCAGTCAAGGTGTCGGGCCTGGCCAAACGAGGCCACATCGGGTGGTTAAGGTGTCGGCCCAGGTCAGGTGAGGTCACACTGGAGAGTCGAGGTGTCGGTCCAGGTCAGGTGAGGTCGCACTGGGAAGCCACGGTGGCGACCGGGGGACGCGGTTCAAGAGTGGGGTGGTGGTGGATTTATGTTTTAGGGCACATCGACTACGACGGTCATTTTGCGCCCAGTCGAGAACGGGGACGGTGGTAGGCCGGGCACAGATGCTTAATTGGTACGAACGTTATTAAGTGACCATCGTCCGCTCACATTTGACCATCGTCCCAGTGTCGGAGCTGTTCTGATTTCTGGTAGTGTCACGAAAAGAAAACGCCGAACGAAACAAAACCCGCTTGCTCCATGTGACAAGATCTCGCGATTGACACAAAATGTCCATACTTCGGCCTGCTGGTTGACCTCACATGTTCAGTTTAAACGTCATCTTGCGTGAACATGGACAATTTTCATGCTTAATTGCGGCCTTGAATGACATTGTGAGGGTCGATGTCCTATGTAAACAGGCTACCTCAGTTGGTCAGCACCAAACCATACCAAGCATTAGCCATTTGGTGTCAGTATGTGAGGTAAATTGCCGATAATCCGCGAATTCGGGGAAGAGAACTGCCTGCTATGATTCTTCTTATTACGTCGCATGTCGGTAAGCTCACACATCTTCAATTTTGCATACCACACAGTCGGTAAAGAATGCTCCATCAGCTATTGCACGCGACGACGCACATTGTCTGACGCGCACCGTTTGTCCGAAGTCACAAACAAAAACCAAGAGGTGGCATCACCCCTGCATTGGCGAGGTTAAGATATATAATAAACCTTGAATGCTGGCCGAAGCACCAAGAAGAAATTCATTTTGCTGAAAGCAATCACCTTTGCTTACATTTATCAATGATCAGACTTTCTCAGATCCTCCAAGACGGAACACTGCTGGCGGCTGGTGTTATGGCTCGTCTCCTTGTTGGAGGGCTTACATTTGCCACAGCCGTGCAGTGCAGATTGAGTGCCTTTGCGCAGTATTGAGCATTGAGTATATTGAACATTTAGTGCCTTTGCTCAACAGTGCAGATTGATGATTGAATGCAGATTGATCAGCATTTCGCACATTACATTTTCAGTGGTAGCTTCCAGGCTCAGATGAAGAAACAAAATATGAGAACAACATGCAAATACAAGAATAGAAGTAATATGGCAACGCTTTCTTTTTCAGGAAACGAAGTCACAGGGTAGTCTCACGCTTATAGAATGACCTCTACCATTTGGCCACTGCGTTAAATAGTCGTCAACTAAGCCAAACTTTATTTGCATTTATAATTGGATGGCGATGGCTTAATGCCACAGGGTGCGCGAACACAGGGTGCGCGAAGGTCATCTTGTCTCCGTGTATTTCTAATTGGAACAGTAAACAAGTGACCAATATTTCATTAATTTCTACTGACGTAGAAACTGGAAATGTTGACGTGCATCCGGACAGAAAGCGAAATATTTTCCAGTGTTCATGTCCATTTCACACAGTATAGTTAGGCTGCTGGCAAACGGTCGACTAAACCACCAGCCGCGCATGCGTCCACTTGTCCACTGTGACCATCCCGGACGATCAGTAATAAGACAACTGACTCAGATCAACCATATCTGGGGAATTTGCCAAAGGCACAGCTGTTCCTCCCGCGTCTCACATCCAAACATTGCGACCAATATTGATGCTGCATATTATAAAACATGGCGGAAAATTAATTATGGGACTGAAACAACTACTGAAACAGATCCTGTACAGTGGTTACGTTCGCTATGGTAACAGCAACGGCGTCATAGTAACAGTGTGTGCATGTATGTAGTGGTTACGCTCGCTATGGTAACAGCAACGGCGTCATAGCAACAGTGTGTGTATGTATCTAGTGGTTACGCTCGCTATGGTAACAGCAACGGCGTCACAGTAACAGTGGGTGTGTGTGCGTGTGTGCACAGTGGATACTGGCAGTGGTGGAATTGTGTTTCAGAGCGCGTCAACTGCATTGGTCTTTTTGCGCCCATGTACAGTGGGTACGTTCGCTATCGTAACAACAACGGCGTCATAGTAACAGTGCGTGTGGGGGATATGCGCAGCATCAGTGCAGCAACATCACCTTAAAAGATGTTTGTCGTTAAAAAAATGCAACTCCTGAACAAGCTTCATGTATGGTTGAGGATACACCTAATTTAGCATAGCATAACCATCCAACCAAATATAATCGCATATCAATTCTGATAAATGTGTATACGTATCGGATAACTTGCTCGCCAACCTTTTAATCACATATATTTCACTTCGCCAAATGTACGTTCTCATGAACTAGTACAGAACTTCTTAACAAAAAACAGACTCATAACAAGGAAGACGCCATCTCTTCTCAGGTGCCATATTTTCCAACAAATGACCCATGTACGCGCACCACTCCATCATGCTGGGCTCCTAACATTTACCATCGCAACTCAATATCAATACCACACCACATAGTCTGCTGTGTTAACTTTGTAATCATCTCCGCCTCTCGAAGCACTGGCTAATCATTCCTGCCATTGGAAGCACGCGCAAATGCCGTTAAGCTGGGTCAACTGGTCCTAGAGCCTGCCAAATAACAATAGACAAAGCAGCTGCCTGACCTGTGATTACGCTCGTACGTTCCGGCAGGACAGGACGCGACACACTGGTTGTTGTAGAGTATGAGGTGGGCCGAGCAGCTCAGACAATGGCTGGCCGATCCCGTGCACGACTCGCAATGCGCTCCGCAAGACATGCACGTCTCGTTCACTGCAACATGAGGAAGTACGGCTCACGGTCGGTGTGTCGGTGGCTCAGTGGTTAAGCTGAGCGTCTGACATGCCAGAGGTGTGGGGTTCGATTCTCCGCGGTGCCAGCCCCTCTTGTCAGGTTGAAAGGCAGGCGACGACATATGGCCTCAACTGCTGAGTGCGTCGTAAAGTCACCAACACCACCACGGCTCAAGATCGCTGCAACACCATAGGTGACGGATGGGAGCCCTCGAGCGCTGACACACCATGGATGATGGATGGGGGCCCTCGAGTGCTGATACACCATGAGTGACGGGTGAGGGCCCTCGATCGCTGACACATCATGGGTGATGGACGGGGGCCTTCGAGTCCTGACACACAATGGGTGGCGGGTGAGGGCCCTCGATCGCTGACACATCATGGGTGATGGACGGGGGCCTTCGAGTCCTGACACACAATGGGTGGCGGGTGAGGGCCCTCGAGCGCTGACACACCATGGGTGACGGGTGAGGGCCCTCGAGTGCCGACACACCATGGGTGATGGACGGGGGCCTTCGAGTCCTGACACACAATGGGTGGCGGGTGAGGGCCCTCGAGCGCTGACACACCATGGGTGACGGGTGAGGGCCCTCGAGTGCCGACACACCATGGGTGATGGATGGGGGCCTTCGAGCGCTGCCACGCCATGAGTAATGCATGAGGGCCCTCAATCGCTGGCACACCATGAGTAATGGATGGGGGCTCTCCAGCGCTGACACGCCATGGGTGATGGATGGGGGCCCTCGAGTGCTGACACACCATGGGTGACGGATGAGGGCCCACGAGTGTTGACACACCATGGGTGACGGATGAGGGCCTCGAGCGGTGATACACCATGGGTGATGGATGAGGGCCCTCGAGCGCTGATACACCATGAGTGATGGACGAGGGCCTCGAGTGCTGACGCCATGGGCGATGGGTGAGGGCCCTCAAGCGCTGGCACACCATGGGTGATGGACGAGGGCCTCGAGTGCTGACACCATGGGTGATGGGTGAGGGCCCTCAAGCGCTGACACACCTATGAAGTATCCGTCCGGGCAGGCGACCACGCAAACGCTCAGCTCGCTGATGAGGTAGTGGTGGCGAGGGCAATTCAGACACTGGTTCTGCCGGTCGCCGAAGCAGGCGACGCATGAGCTGTGGCACGCCTTACAGCCGGCACCAAGGCTGGCGAAGGTGCCCGGCTCGCAGCTGCGGCTGCAGTCACTGCAGCACACAGGCACAGCCATCAAGTACTGCCAGCTGTAGGCTGACAACACGCCGGTAACTAGCTGCAGTCGCTGCAGCACACAGGCACAGCCATCAAGCACTGCCAGCTGTAGGCTGACAACACGCCGGTAATTAGCTGCAGTCGCTGCAGCACAGGCACAGCCATCAAGTACTGCCAGCTGTAGGCTGTCAACACGCCGGTAACTAGCTGCTCACTGACCTCACTGCATGGGCCGTCAGGTATCCGGGCTTCCATTGCTGATGCGGCCGTCAGCCAAACTGAATTCTCCGTTCGAGGGATTTACTTATCGCTTATTGATTGATTGATTGGTTGGTTGATTCATTGACGGACTGACTGATTACTGGGGTTTAGTGGTGCATCGCAGCGACAGTATTTCGCCAGCCTCTACTCTCCTTACCGACGACGTATAACGCGTTACAATTATTACGCACGGCTGGGGGCGCACGTACACTTCGAGCTTGCAAATGTGCATACCAATATATGCTGTGCGTTCCAACCTGTTCTCGAACGCACGAACTTTCAAGTACCACGAATATGTACTACAACATGAAAGTCAAGAAAATTTAATCATACAGAAACGGGAACATTGGCGGATTCACAGGGGATCGGGCGCTGGCGGTACAAAGGCAGAGGTGAAAGTGTCCCAGCTGTCACCTACAGAATATCAGACACTACCCTGCTGCTACATATTGTGGCCAACAGCAAAACATTCAAACCAATGTGTAAGTGTGAACTGTCACCCCAATAGACGCATGCTAAATGGTCTGACCAAGTATGCTTTAGTTTCTATATGGTCATCGATCTGGCATCCAGCCATTTATATCTCACCATTAACCAGCATATGTAACCGCGGGCAATGTGACATGCTCACTGCCGACTACATCCATACAGGCCGCACAGAACATTATTTGGTGATCAGCAGTGAGGGTCAGTCATGGACATGGGAGCGAAATTAACAGGTTATGATTAGCACGGATCCAAACCTGATTCAGATTGCTGTTCAAATTACTTCCATTCCCAATGGCAAACCATGTACAAGAATGTACCGCAATCGACACAGTCAACAGCATTGTTAAATCATGATTGCACCAGGTATGTGTGGTGCATGAAACCGCCCGACCAGTGGGGCAATACATAACCTGACCATGAAGTTGAAGCTTAGGGAAGGACACTGCATGCAGTTCTTATCATGCAATACTGCAATAGCAATGATTAAATGTTGTTCAGAGCCATCAATAATGGAGGGCAAAGTGCAGCTGTCCCATGCCGTGCACCCAAACCATGGGGTACTGTGACATGTAACTGGGTTATGGAAGGAGGTTGTACTTAACCCTCCAAGCTTTAGGAGTCTTCCATATTCACTGGTCATGACACAATCACTTTATGCTTAGCATTATCCACCATGCTGTGTGGAAGTAGTACATTTAGGAGCGATTCTACCAGCTAACCCATTTCAAGGATGACTCCTTGAAATAATACATTAATAGCAAAAATAGGGGTCAAAGGGGACGCTAATACCCTAAATAAGAGACACAGAGGCTCATTTGGATTAAGCCTATAGAGGGAAGATACAAGACAAGAAAAAAAGATTCTGTAACACCCAACACAGTATTGCGTTTTGGGTTCCCCAAAAAAACCTATCTACGCCATTGTGTTAGCTTGGTCAGTCTCCTCTGCATTACATACACGAAGGAAGGTGCAGAATCCACTGCCGGCCGCACCTGTTGCCAGCATAATTCTGCTTTTACAAGCATGATCTATTTCTGCCAACATGCGTTATGCTTTACGCTCTCTGCTTTGATGAACATTACCTACTATTATCAATCCCACTCCATCCATCCGATTTCATATCTAGATGTTAATGCTATGTGCTAGTGACGCCAGTAGCCTTTTTGTCTATTTCAGATGAGTGTGAACATTGTCAATGAATAGATAAGCAGGCAGAGTGTTCACACTCATATCTACCAGGGAAGCCACAGAAGACAAGATGCAGATCGCACAGTATCTTATCGAAGGCTGCGAGTACACCACCCCGGAGTTGGACCCAATCCTGGTGGCTGCCCTGAGCATCACTCCCAGCACCAACCGTGAGCACAGCCCTGCGACGCCCAAGATTGATGGACCCAAGATCCAGAGACCTACAATCTCAGCTGGTGACAGCAGTGAGGACTAGTCATACTTCACAACATGTGGGCTGACGTACAGGCCAACCATCTCATGGGGCAGGGCCTGTCTATCCAGCTCCTGGAATGTTGTGGGGAGACATTATGCAAGGGCCCCACGAGGTCCGCAGGTGGCAGCCTCGCAAATAAGTCGGAGAGGGGCATACTGGCAGCGAGATCAAAAGACTCGCCATCCGGGAGGAGAACGTGATGGTGGTACGCGTAACCTTGCACAGCATGCGTCAGGATCGTGATGAACCTGTCCGTAGCTTCGGTGCTCGTCTGCGCGGCCGGGCCGGAATATGCAACTCCGCCACTCGTTCTGTAAGCACACTTTATAATAACCGAGCCGGAAGCTTCATTACAAAGATCGTGCACAAAGTGATGTTAGTTTACCTTTTGTGGAGTTCGCGGCAGCGGTCACAGCCGGGGCCGACCGGCTTGGTCTGGCAGCTGCGCACACACTGCAGACTGCAGAGCACATCGGGCGCCACCGACGTCTGGCTGCGCCCCACCAGCGGCGAACGCACCGTCGACGACGAGCCAAACTGGAGGGCGCCACACCGGTCAGTTCAGCTCAGCTCGTCTCACCCACAGAGGTGGAGTGCAGCACACAGCGGTCCCTGGTGAACACGCAGGCGACACTTGCCGGAATCACGAACAGTTTGTTCTGCGGCGTCACGGTAAGTGACGCCGACGGGACATCAGTTGTCTGAAAACAAAAACAGTTTAAAACTGAGCAATTTTGGGCTGTAAGAGACGCGTTAGGACATCAATACATGACGAGAGCAGACCAATGGTGCCAGGATCCGTATAATAATGCGTAACGCAATCGTAATATTGTTATAGCCCCGGACCTATACATTTTGATGACTGCATAAACGGACTTCACCCCTAGATAATGAAATTTTTTCTTTACTCATTGGAAAATTTGGCACTGGGCAACTTAGGCAATTTCCTAAAATGTTGCTCTACTCATTGGCAAATTTGGCACTTCGCAATGTAGGCTGCTCTTTCCGCATAGGATCACCAGCGATAAATTCTTTCCTGTCCCACAGGATGTGGACTCAGGAAAAGATGCTGTAGTGAAGCACAAATACAAGGTGGTGTAGGACGCCATCTGTTTTCACGTGTCGTTAAACCACGTGCCGGAGAAGGGCGGAATCCGTCCATCCCTCCTGTTTTTCGACGATACCTCATAAATAGGCGGGGACACGGCGATGAAATTGTGTGACTGTTCATAATTGATAAGCGCATACTATGCAACACAATATTTCGAAATCCGTTGCTACACATAGGACATGCAGGGGCTGCAAAACCGACCGACCGAGCGGCGGCAGCCCGCCCAGCCGTCGAGTGTTCAAGGTCACGAAGGTTTCGTTGGTGCAGTGGATCAGCGAAATGGTGCGGCGGCCGATTGCGACCTCATTTGACCCTGAAGGCATTGACCTAGGGTCGTGCAATTTATACTGAAGCAAGTTCACTACAACCGTAACATACCCTCCAAATTTTGTGCTCCTAGTTTAAGTAGTTTCCGAAGTTTTATGGGAGGGGGTATCCGTCCATCCCCTCCAGCAAGCGTGTTAATGCAATGATAGAGATTGTTCCAGCCAGTACTGGCCAGCGTCAGAACCATGGTCCAACACGTTTTATTGCAACACGTCTGGGAATGGAATTCAGAAACCAGTCGTTTTAGCTCCATAATTTTTCCCCCGAAAAGGTTTGTTTTCCGAAAAGATATCCGGATCATAACAACTCACCATTGTGCGAAGCATGTCAAACACATGCTTACTGATACATTCGGAATGCCCCCCGGGTATGAGCACAGGCACGATTCCCGTGTATCAGGTCCTGGTGTCTGGCGCCCCACTCCTGCGCTTACTACACCCCGGAGGAGCACTTCATCTGGCTGCCTGGCGCCTCAACCGTCCCACTACAGAGCGGGCAGCCGCCTCGGCCTCGCCTGGTGCGCAAGTCCACCACCTCGGCCGGCGTCGGACCGCTCGACATGTCCGGTCTCAGTCTTGGACATGCATCGACCCTGGGCTCTGCTGCGTGTTGGGCGCTGGTGGCAGGAACTCGCAGCCTTGGGCCCTGGCCAAAACCAACCACACCAGGCCCACGCACGACGCAGCCGTCACAAGACTGGCGTCTGAACACTTGCCGAACAAAAGCCCCGCATTGGCATCCTGTGGCAATTCACAGTCAATACACCCGAGGATCCCCTTAACTAACGCACCAATCGACGACTGATGGACGGTGTGTGTAACTGACCTGGGCCTGGGTAGCCGGCCTGGCTCTGACCGGCTGCTGCTCGGTGCCGTACAGGATCAGCTGCCACTCCTTCAGCACGCCATCAGTCTTGGTGCTGCGCGGGTCGACGGGGATGATGGTCAGGTTCCAGACGCCGTGCGGCTTCTCGCCCCAGAAGTGCACCGTCATGAAGGGCCACCGGTCGAAGCTGCTGCCGGTCTCGTCGCGCGGCCGCCCGAACAGCAGCGTCGTCCCGGTGCCTGACGGTGACGTCAGCACGATGCGCAGGTTGCCGCGCGGCACGTACGTCAGCGTCACCTTGCACTGCACGTGCTCCAGAAAGTTGACCGTCTGTGACGGGCTCTGACAGCCGGTTACCTGCATGGAGACGCGCAGCTGTGCACCGTCCCCGGTCGGGATACTCCTGTCGGCAGCCAGGGCCGACGTCAGGCTAAAATGCCGGCTTTTCCTTGGGTGTGCGATGCCGACAGGCGCATAATAGGATGACGAAATTGGCTATGAAGTCAATGTTATTTAAAATGTCTTGTAATTCCCACAGTCTGAAGCTAGAAGCAATCGAGTACGCACGAATAACAGACCCTTTCTCAGTTGCTTATGAGAGTAGCGCACCTATACTATCAAATGTTATTGTATGATATAGGTAGCAACATCATAGGTGGAATTACCTACAAGTGCACTAAGACACGTGAGCATATCGCAATCAGTCAGTCAGCACGTGAATGATAGTTATGAATGTGATACTGTTAGGAACAAGGAATCAATCCTGCATGAGGTCGCATATAGAAACATCAGCACGTGAATGATAGTTATGAATGTGATACTGTTAGGAGCAAGGAATCAATCCTGTATGAGGTCGCATATAGAAACATCAGCACGTGAATGATAGTTATGAATGTGATACTGTTGGGAACAAGGAATCAAGCCTGAATGGATGCGCATATAGAGACGTCAGCATGTGAATGATATTTGTGAATGTGATACTGCTAGGAACAAGGAATCAAGCCTGAATGAATATGCATATAGAAACATCAGCATGTGAATGATAGTTATGAATGTGATGCCGTTAGAAGCAAGGAATCAAACTTGTATGACGGCGCACATAGAAACCATGTCAGATATTTTTGGAGGGGGAGGCAAGATGCTGATGCGGTATTGGGCGAGTCGTATGCTTCATCCATTCACTCCAAAACATGAATTACTGGCTTAGTGGCAGCCTTGACTCGGTGATTTCTAGGGCTCCCAAAGTAAACCAAAAAAATATTTTTTACTCCTTGGAATTTTCAAAATAAAACATTTGTTTTGGAGACTTGTTCCGTTAGGAATTGAATCTGGCATCGTGGAGCGCTGAAGAGAGGGAACATTGAACGGATGCACGTGCGTACACCGATCTATGCGAGATAGCTTTGAGGTTTTGCCATTGAAAATCGCCCCCAAAAATGCCTCTGAACTTCCTTTTCAAATGCCACACCCTTCCTAATTAAAATCCTGTATCCGCGTAGTTGATTATCATCACCCTAGTAAACGATAGTACTTCGAACGAAGAGGACGACCAAACCATTAAATTCGGCTGTATATATATATATATATATACTATATAATTTCACTTTTGAAGTTGAACTTCGTGTCCATTGCTACCCTACCGTACAATACAATGTTTTTTTCCCAGCACATCATAGAACGTTTCCAAAATAATGAGGTCAATACTCCGACCCCATCTGACCTTTGAACCATGGGTCGAAATGTAACATCGCAAATCATTAACATTATATGCTACTGCGAACACTATGCTGAACATTTTAAATGCATGTCGGTTATTGGTTCTACACGGAGAATGGCTACACGCCAAACATTATAGATTTTGCTCAGAAAAACACACTTTAAACTGGCTTGGGAAGTCAACCAGTGGCCCAACGTAAAAAGCGAGCACCAATCGCGAGATTCCCACACATGCAACATGCTGTTCTTACGTCGCCAGCATTCCCCATTTGGAATCGACAGGGGTTGCAACAAACCTCCCCATAGACTGAAAAAAGTGGCAAAATATGGAAATGCGCGGGTCAATACAAAAGATTGTTGTCCGGAAACTTCGCTGCGGACAAACAAATGAAGCGAATGGCGCAAACAGGGAATAATTTCGATACTTGTATGCACCTCTGTTACTTTCGATAGAGTGGGATGTGGTGATTCTCTGGGTTTCATTTATCATTTATCAGATTACACTGATGAACCTGGAATACACATGAGCTTTATGTGCGTGCATCGTTCAACACGCATAAGAAACTGGACCCTGCTGCACAGCCATTTCTCCCCGCTAACTGCGTCTGACCAAAGAGGAACATTACCAATCCCGTGTCCAGGCGTGAAGGCTTGGTGCTGGGAATGAAAGGAATACATGGCAAAGAATCCAGCTACGCTGGTCCAGTTCGACAGCTGAGCAAGTCTGACCGGGTGCGGCTATCGATGGGGCTGATGCAGATGTGCTGGGCCGGCACTGATGTCCACCGTGCGGCCAGATCCACCATGGCGGCACCGTCCATCATGCCGTACCCGAACTTGTGGTTCACTGGAACCACACCTCCGCATCAGACCGCACCTGACACATGTCGTTCACTGGAAACCTCGGCATCAGACCGCACTTGGCACATGTGGTTCACTGTAACCACACCTCCGCATCAGACCGCACCTGAACATGTGGTTCACTGTAACCGCACCTCCGCATCGGACCGCACCTGACACATGTGGTTTACTATAAACACACCCCCCCCAAAAACCCACACATGAAACCGTTCGACACCTCCGCATCGGACCGCACCTGACACATGTAGTTCATGGCAAACACATCGCCATCCCCTTCTTATTAGACCCTAAACGGCCTCCCTGACCATAACGCACCCATAAACCCAACCCTTACCTTACAAACCCCAAATCCTTACCAATAAACTCGAACCCGCCCTCCCCATCCCTCCATTAACACGTATTCCAACATAAAAGTGCAGGTGTTCCGGTCTAATATTTGAAATAATGGGAACAGACGGCACACTACGTTTTCCCATCACTCACCGTAGCAGGAACACAAAAGGGACACACGTGATACCGCGCCTCATCCCCCCCCTCTCTCCATCCCGCCAATTGCGCAGGGATAATATTAATACAATAAGCGAGCCTTGGGTTCTTTTACGACGCATTCAACCGCTAGGTCATATAGCGTCGCCAACCTCTCACGCCGATTGGTCGCGGGTGGACTCGGTAAACGCCATCGGCTGTGAGATTCGAACTCACAATCTTGCGATCAAGAGTCCGACGCTCCAACTGAGCTACAGCGGCCCCCAATACAACAAGGGATCACCCACCTGGCTGGCAGACTGTTTATCGTCGCGACTTGTCCGCGCTGCTCATCAGCTCCCTACCTTTACGGCCGATGGCGTTGGTGAACCAACCCCCCTCGCTGGCCAGCGGCCGGTAGCGTGACGTCATCAGCACTATGTACTGCATGTCACGCCAGGTGAGCATGGGATTGGCCTCCAACGCCAGCGCGCACAGGCCGGCCGCCAGAGGCGCTGACGCCGACGTTCCTGCGCGGTCGGCGTGGGGTCAGTGGACGCGTCACGACACGCCGACCGCCAGAGGCGCTGACGCCGACGTTCCTGCGTGGTCGGCGTGGGGTCAGTGGACGCGTCACGACACGCCGACCGCCAGAGGCGCTGACGCCGACGTTCCTGCGTGGTCGGCGTGGGGTCAGTGGACGCGTCACGACACGCCGACCGCCAGAGGCGCTGACGCCGACGTTCCTGCGCGGTCGGTGTGAGGTCAGTGGACGCGTTACGACACGCCGGCCATCTGAGGCGCTGACGCCGACGTTCCTGCGTGGTCGGTGGACGCATCACGACACGCCGGCCGTCCGGCAGATTCGATCCGTCACATCCGTCACAAATAAACTCACATCGCCGCAAAACTTCTACAGCCACCCTCATCACCGCATTAGCGGTCTCAACCCGAAGCCAGATCGACTAGAACCGTGACAGAGCAGCGACGAGCGGCGAACAAGCCTGCTGTCGCGGCTGGTGGCGCAGACGTTCGGCCACCGCACCAGCCCGCATTGGCGACGGCGCCGTTCTCACCTGTATGCGACTTGGTGCAGATGTGCTTGGGACGCAGGGCGGCATCTTGGTCGCAGGTGACGATAGACTTGTCCCTCACCGCAGTGCCGGAACTGAATGTGGTGGCCAGCGTCGAGGCGCACTCCTCCAGATACCACGGCTTCTTCCTGTGCGCGCCAGCACAGGTGAGAAGGTGCGCACGCCAGCCGTGTACAACAGCGAGCTGCCAACTTAGCCAGGCACCACGGCATATTCCTGTGCGCACCAGCACAGGTGAGAAGGTGCGCACGCCAGCCGTGTACAACAGCGAGCTGCCAACTTAGCCAGCTTAGGGACGTTCTACTACATGGGTGTTCATATGATGCCACCAGGTCCTCTATAGACAAGGCCACCAATTAAAAAGGGTGTTTCTTGGCGAGAATTTACGGTTGGTAGATGGCATAAGGATGTCAGGTACGCTTGAATATTCCTAAGGCTCACATACCACATAACTTAGCAATATACAGACGACTAAGTGTACTTACTAACAGTACGGTTTACTTACTGGTTTACTTACTTTCTTGGGAAAAAATCACTTAAAGCATGAGGCAAACATGACGAATAATTATAAGTACACCCAGAAAAAAAAACGATATGTTCATAGCAAATAGGTACATCAAGAAAAAAAAGAGAGCAGTGCTGAATGGCGTCATCGGCGGCGAAACAGACGGCGCAGTCTACACCGTCGGGTGGAGTCAATGTATTCCCTGACCAAATAGCGAGGAGCCGTACGACAAATTTGAACCCATTTTTTGCACAATCTTAAGCTTTTCTCTGACTGAACACATGGAACAAGGGGAGGAACGGTCCTGACGGCGATGAGCGACGCCACCGAATATGAAAAGAAAAGGTAGGTTAGGGGCTACGGGACGTTTTGTTCTGCATGAACTTCACTTTCGCTTTCATGAAATAGTTGTTCGGCGGCCGTTGTCTTCTACGAATTCTTCACCGGTACACATTTGTGTTCTGTATCAATGTCTGCAGTTTCCAGACCATGGCTTCAATTGATTAGACTCGGACAATAAAATCGCAACATGCAAATAATTAACTGGTTGTTTGATTTAATGAAATATTAACGTTAAAATAAGCATCAACAACTTTCCCACTCTATTAATCGTTCTCCTTGCGCCCATATCTTTCCATTTTAACGAACCGTTCCATCGCAGCGGCTGCACGGGACTTTAGTGTGCTCCAAGCTGCACGTCAGCTGACACGTACCCGCCCTGTGAGGCCGACGAGATCGATAGTGTGAAGATGCTGTTGGTGTAGCCGTCACAGTTACAGTTGTCCATGTACTGGCCACCGTTGCCAGAGGCCCATACGAAAATCGACCCCTTGCCACCACGGCCCTGCAACAAGGTAGATGACGGTAGTCGTAAGAGTAGTTCATAATCACAAACAATATATGGAATGTTCACGGAGGATCTTCAAGCACGCGGATGATTGATTATTTGGGTTCGGGTCGACTAAATGGTCATTTGGAACCAGAAACTAAGCACGAGGACAGTTAGATAAGCGTGAGGAGTGAGTGAGTGAATGAATTTGGGCAGCCTGCCACCGTCAGGTGATATCGGCTGTTTACGTCGTTGTGGATGAGTTGAAGGTAGTGGTCCGGGCGGTGCCGTGGCGTAGTTTGGGGGGGGGTCATCGCCGTTCGTTTGAACATTGCAAGAAAACATGTCATGTCATACACTGTTATGGGCTTTTTGTTTTGTTTTGTGTTGAGTTCGTTTTCGTTTTTGTTTTGTTTTTGCTTTTTCCCTTTGTTTTTTGTTTGTTTTGTTTTTATTTTATTTTCACGTTTCTTTCAGGCCATGGTGTCGACATCCATACACCAGCCTGTTTGTTTTGTTTTCTTTTATTTTCCTTTTTACACGTCATAGGTAGAATTGGGAGAGAGTGGGTGGAGGAGTTGTTCGGATGTTGTTTGTTCGGATGCTGTTTAGCGTCGGGTAGTTTTGGTACGGGTTTTTGATTTCTTGGTAGTTGTGGTGTTTGGTTTGTTGGCAGATGTAGTGTTCGCTTTGTTGGTTGCTCGAGTTGTCGGTGCTTGGGTAGTCTGATGGGTGTTATCTGAGGTGCCTGAGCTAATGCAGTCGTCGCCTGAGTGTGATTGGTCCATAATGGTTATGGTGGTTTTTGCGTCGCGCGAGTGGTGCTTGTGGTGCTTCGTGTGGTTCTGGGGGGCATGATAGGAGTGATAACTTGAGTGCTTCGCGGTGTGGTATGGGGGGGGTGCCTGTGCTTGTGCCGTGTTTTGTGTTGTGGGTTCTCGTCTTATGACTATTGTCGGGTCTGTCTGGGTTTTCCTGGAGCAATCGGTTGATTCTAGTGGGGTAGCCGTATACAATTTGTGCGTTTGTGTGGACGGCTCCTGGTGGCGAAGGGGTTGAGCGGGCAGCGACGGAAACTGTTCGGCGGCCCACTCCCTTGCCCGCGACGGGGCCCAGCCCTCTACGTGGATGAGGCGGAGAATGTCCTCTTTCCTCCACCGAGGGCAGGCCCCGTCCCGGGAGCCGTGGTCCCCGTCGCATCCCACACATCGCCGCGTTTCGCTGTTGCATGTGTTGGTGTGGTGTGGGCCAGCACAATGGGCACATGTGGGATTTGTGTGCTTGCAGCCCCCCCCTATCGTGTGGCCGTATCCTTGACAGAAGGAGCAGCGTCGAGGGAGGGGTGCGCGTGGTGTTACTTTGTACGTGTTGTAACTAGCTTTGACATGTGTGGGTTGCTGTTTGGAGGTGAAAGTCAGGATGAGAATGTGTGTTTGGTTTGTTTTGGGGGGCGGGGGGACGGCAGACCGAGGTTCGCAAATCTGTGAGCCAGTTTCAACTCAGTCATGTTGGCCAGCTCCCATGCGTGTATAATGCCCTGAGAGGAGTTGCGGTGTGTGTCTAATGTTATAGTGACCGGTAGTTCTATGAGGTATTTGATGTGTGCTAATATGTCGGCGTCTTTGTTGCTACAGGCTTGAATCATGAGATCCCCGGATTTTAACTGGCGTGCGTGTAGGGGCGCTTGTGTCCGACGGGTGATCTCACTCTCCACTAGCCAGGGGTCAAGGGTGGTCATGGGAAAACTATCAAGTCGGCGGCAGAGGAGGAAGTTCCCTGTCGGTTCTTTTGATGTGGTGTTGTTGTCCATGTTGAGTTTGTGTGTCTGGTGTGGGTCTTGGGTTTGGCGTCGGGGTAGGAGAAGAATGGTGTACACTTATTACAGTCTCGGCGGTATGTGGGGGGTGGGGGTGGCAGCGGCACCGCCGGACCAACCTGTAGCTGAAGATAAAAACGGTTGAGCGGCGGTCAGAAGAGTAGAGGCACAGAAGCACTATGTACTGCACTGACAAGCGAGGGCGAGAGATGGGCTATGGAACTCCCTGCTGCGAGTACAGGATGCGCACGCGTGCGTACACACACACACACACGCTATATACACGGCAGACGTTCTATTTTTACACTTGGGGGACTGTCTCGTTCACGCGCTGGCTCTGATTCCACGTTGTAGCACGTTGTACCAACAGAGGGGCTGCCTTGATTTCTCGGACCCGGTGAACAGAGGACTGCTACGGTGACACGAAGGAACGCCGAACCTTCGGGCGTGCCACTGGAACGGAGCACCCGTGCAAAGGCAGATCCTGCCTGTGAACCCGATGCCGCGGGTGCTGGTCGATCAGCGTCAATCCCGTGGCACGGCGAACACTCCCCAGTTACTGTTAAGTTAAGTTAAGTTAGTTACTATCTACTGGGTGGGAGATGGCCGAGGAAAAGTCTGCCCAAGGTCAGACGCGCAGGTCACGTGCATTACGACCTAACCACGGGTCCGGCGGCAGACTGGCAGGTCATAGATGGGATCAGGGTTGGATTTATGTTTTGGAATCCTGAATTTGGAGGAAAATCATCGGGTCTTCAAGCTTTAAGGATTTTAAAAGAATATTTTTAAGGTCCGCCACCCAAGAACAGGTGACGAGGAGTGTCACCTTCTCTTACCCAACGACTGAAAGAACCTTATGTTAACACCATACAATAAACAGCATAGTCGCGGCACTCCCAGCTAAGAGATGGAACACAAATATACCAAAATACAAAGCACCCAGTGTTAGAGCAATAAAGCAAAAATAAAGAATGCTGTAACTAGGGCGGAATGTGTCAGGCCAGCCCCACCCAGGATTAGAAGAACAATCTGGTCCTGGATTGCTGTCATGCAGAACATTATCCTCTCGTCAGAGCATTCTCTTCTCTTAGAAACTGCCTCCTCATTATTCTCTCGAAAAATTGAATGGTGCTACTTGACAATCAAGGAAGCCTATTGCTCTTTGAGGATGTAGATAAGGATATCTTGCTTTGTTCTGGCATCGAAAAAAAAACATTTTGTACTTCTCAATGACCTGCGGACATCCTCTGCAAACAGTAATAGGCTTGCCTTGATTGTCAAGCAGTACCATTCAATATTTCAGGGGAGAAGGCGGCAGTTTCTAAGAGGAGAGGAGAATGTGCTGACAAGATGATAATGTTCTGGATGACAACAATCCAGGACCAAATCGTTTTTCTCAACCATGTGCGGGGCTGACCGGACATGTTCCGCCCTGGTTTCGCCATCGAAATTTCCTGGGCATAAAAATGCTCGCACTTAAAAGAAAATATTGCAGTGCAAGTTCTTTGACATGAAAATTGGAAGGCCAGGTCCAATTCTGACTGCAGGAAATGGAACATAAAACGCTACAAAGAAAGGAAGTTATTTAGGTTCCAAAAAAGTGGCGGCCCAGGAGAGCCATATCGCTCTAATGCACGCTCGTTGCATATACACAGTAGAATCGCTTGGGCTTTGTCCTCGCGAGTAATGACTGCTGACCATAATTCTTTGTGCTTAATGAGGGTGTCGTTGCTCCTCTTGCCCGCGGTGTTGTGATATTCAACCTAAGGCTCAACATTCCGGAAGGGGGTCAAGTCAGCACCACTCCGCCTTGACCAGTACATCAATACGGTATCTCCAATCACTGTAAAGAGCACAAAAACCCTTAACACGTGTTGCTGTCAAAATCATCACGCAATGGACCACAGCCACGGCATACGCACTCCCACCTTCAGTACACCTTCTATGAAGGCCCTCCTGGCCAGCGGGCCGGGCCCGTCCACGGTCATGCCATCGTCCTCAGGCCCCCAACTGGCGCTGTACACGTCGATGTGGCTGCGACGGTAGCTCAGCGCCTTAGCCTCCACGTAATCGTTGACACCGCCGTCTAGCATGCGGACACCTGGGACAAAGCCACCGGGTTATCTGGATTGCCAGAACTACGCATGGTGTGCCTGGGTTACTCGGTATCGTAGAGTATACCTGAGCTACCAGGGCCATGCGAGACTACGACGCAACGCGACCGTAAGGCCTTAACAGTTGCCTGAAATTGCCGAATTTAGGTGGAAATCGAAGAGTGATAGAATCCTTTCTGCCATAAAGAATAGTTCTTATCCACTGATATGTGCCAGTGAATGGAAACAGTACCTAAATGCAATCAGTGCGGTGAACCTCATCGCCATGAACTTCTAGATTGAGTATGTTGCAATTAACATCAACTGAGCATGAAAAACTCTTGTTAATAATTGGTATAATATTTCAACTTCATTTTATACATGCACACCGTGGACTTTTCTCGAATTCAGACGATTTTGATGCCTTCATATGACACTCCTCACTGAATGAAAATTAATTTCAGGACGCAGTCGGACCTGTGCCGACATAATCGTGTTAGTTAGTTAGTTATTGTGGTTTCAGGGCGCATCGACTGCAATGGTCATGTAGTGCTCATAACATGCCGACATAATCGTGAAAATGTGGTAAGGGAAGCACTAAGCTGGTTGGGATTGGTAGCACCCTGGTACTGATATCATTGCTGAACATCTAGGAGCACTCAACATTGGAGGAACAATACATGCAAGAATACGGTAAACATCACTGTCAGAAGATTACAAACAGGATGTTATAACATCTAGTCCTTTGTTCTTTGAAATCCTCCCTTACCTAATGAATAGCATGACGTTTTTGCAATTCATGCCGATAGAGCGCAAAAATATTCTTACGGTAAAAACATGGTATATGGTATGCATGCAATATATATATATATATATACATATATATAAATATTGCGGCAACTAAAAAGACAGCGACTGGATCACCTGGCGGCCACGAGCACGAAGCACCGACCTCCAATGCTGGCGTTGGGCGCCACACCGACACCACAGACAGAGTTGCCGGCCAGAGCCGCCACCTCGCCAGCACAGCGTGTGCCGTGTCTGTTGGAGCCGTCGTCGCGCGGTGTCGGGTCGTCATCGTTGTCGTTGATGTCCAGCGACGCCTGACTGTCCTGGAACATCGCGAACGGCCGGTCACTGCGCCGCCGCCACAGCCCTGCTCGCACGTATGGTCCCGGCTCCGACTGCAGCATTTGCGATCCTGAATCGCAATCTTTCTTTCGGGGATGGTGGACGGGATGCAGCTGTGATCTAAGCTTCGGATTTGGCCGTGTATTAGATTGTACGTCTTCAGTCGTCGAAATACGTCTCCGTCATTTCATTGCAACCTGCTTTGCACTAAACCGGGGCGGTTCCCTATGTGTTGTCCATGTCCGCAGTGATGCATTTTTCATGAAAGTTGGTGGAACATACCACTCCCTGAATACTAAATCGACATCCCACATCAAAACGCTCCTTCGTGGCTGTCGAAGATGTCTAGGCAGTCTTCACTCCTCGTACCTACTCGTACCATATATATATAACTAGCATGCACATGCTCACTATCGTACAGTGCACCCATATCAAGTCATGCGATTCCAGGTAATGTCATCACCTATCACATATAAATTATTATAAACTTATAAACTAACAGTTGTTGCTAGTACATGCATTACTTCTCCCACAAGCAATGAAGGTGCTGCTCTAAGTAGCCATTGCTCCAGATCGAGTTCCTGGTACCTAACTTTCCTTTGAAGTGACATTGTTTTTATGAAGTTCAACATTCTTCAATCTTTTTTCGATATCATACCCCTAACGAAAAACAATTATTATAACATTGCATGTCAGCACCTGTCGACCAGGACCACGTATCGGCCACCACCACAGCTGCTGAACTGGTATCAGGAAATGGGAGGACTTAGGTGCCCTTATAAATGGTTGGTATGGAAGTATTTCGAAAAATGCAAAAATGATTGTTGTAACGATGTTAAAGTTAATGCGAACATGCAAGCCTCTGGAATGCCAACAATGCATCTCAAGACCGCGCGCGGCACGTGCCCGGACGGGCGCACCGATGACGGACTGTCTGAGAATGTAGCCCCGTTCAAAATCACTCCTAATATGTCCCGACGCCGACTCTGGCCGTCGCCCGCCGCGTGACGTGGTCGCCACCGACCGGGAACCTCCGTGACCCTACAGGTTGCCATGCCGACAGCCCCACCCCCGGCGGTAACTTCGTCTGCACGGAGCCAATGCCAAGCTCGTCGGTGCACGCGAACGTGACCTGTTGACCCTCCCGCGCCCCTCCGATGATGGCCACTGCACAACCGAGCCAATCCCAGCCCGTTTCACTTTTGGGTTGGCGCGTCATGTCGAGCTAACCAATGGGAGCACCGCTTGTACCTAGATGATGTATTTGCGTAGGTAGTGCCATGTTTATATATGTGTGTGCTGAGGAAATAAAAGAAAAGCCCCGCAGACCGTCAGAAGAGGGTTCCAGAGAGAACGAGCGTTTTCTTGTCAAAGCGAGCGAGGCTCGCTCATCACGGCTAAGGTGTAGGCGACTACGAAGTAAACTCTGTCTTCACGTATCATTTTATTCCGGGGTTTTAAATATCGCATACGCTTGGTCCAACTAGTCTACTCACGGCCAGGGAAGAAACTACCCTATATTGTGAATTCGATTGTACTTTTCAATTTCGGAGAAGTTGGATTTTATTGCAGTTGCTTCAATGCGGTGGAATATTTATTACATGGCAACTATTTTCAAGAATATTTTGATCATCTCTGCATATACTCAACAAGACAGTCGCATGAAAAAAGAATCCATGTCGCCATATGTTGTCCTCACTGGAGTAGATTTCCGCTCCCTAATTACAGAACAGAGATCACAGTCGCAACGAAATCGGCGGCAACAGGTCAAATCGTGCCTTGTCTAGCCACGCGACTGGAACGCCGCGTAATTCGACGCCACGACGGCCACCCAGCTGCATCACCACATGTCTGTCATCGCCAGTCGGAGACGCGTAGGTTTGATAGTATGTGAAATTTGAATCTACAGTTATACAGAAATTCATCATGCAATCAAAAATCTGTAGCCTCAGAAGCTTTGTGAACGAGGAGGTCGGCTGGGATGAGATGCCACTCACGTAGTTGACGGCCAGGTCCGGGTGGTTGGGCTGTATGCCGTCGTCCAGAATTGAGACGACGACGCCCTTGCCGCTGTAGCCCTTCCGCCAGGCCGGAATGACGTTCATGTCGCTGCCGTCGTGTGCGCCTCCGTTCTGGCGGCGACACAAGGCGACGGTCGTCACGTCGGCCAGCAGCAGGCAGTACAACACACAGCGAAGCCAGTGTCAGAGGGCGACGCCGAGCTGCGGCACTGGGAGGTAGTGCAAGCAATGCTGGAAACAAGCTCGTTTGGCTGAACATTAGGGTAGTTCAGACAACTTTTTTTATCGCCAACATGAGTCCCGCCACGGATGGTCGGCGATTCCATTTAGGATTTGAAATGTGTATGCACATGGGTGCGATATGGCAGGATTGGCCGCAAATTCACTACACAACCTGTTTGTTATCGTGTCGTGGCACAGTGTCGTTTTGTTTCGAACTACGCAACCGCCAGCAGTGACAAAGGGACGTTCTCAGCAAGGGAAAGTTTTCATGGTTCCCATCTATGCATGTGATGTTCGCATCACATTTTGCTACAAATAACGGTTTTTTAAGTTATGCACAGCACCGCAGGTAAACATCAGATGGTCATTATGGAACATTATGGGGCATGCACTTCGATAATAACACCATATGCGTGCATGCATGTGCAGGAGTGCAGGCGTATGGATGTTTGTGTGTGGGAAAATGTAAAAGTGGGGCTGTACGCGTGTATATGTGCGATAGTGCATGCATAGTGATGTTTGTGTGTGGGCAAATGTAAAAGTGGGAGATGCATGTACGGTATTTGCGGGAGTGCACGTGTAGGGGGAAGGATTGCGTGCAGGGTAACGCGAAAGTGGTGATGTTCGTGTGATGGTGTTCGTATGGAGAGGAAAGAAGTTGGGGTATGTATCTGCATGTGCGGGGTGCGTGGAGTGCATGGATCTGTGGGAGTGTAAGTGTGTGGGGTATCTATGTGTGGGTGTTTATGGTGTATCGGTCTGCGGGGGGCACATGTGTGTACGTGTGGTAGGCATATGCGTTCCCGAGTGTGTCGGACACACGTATCTGCGGGAACGCATGTGTGCGGCGCTTGTGCGTGCGTCACTGTTCCGTGGTGGTCAATACCGGGAGGGTCATCGCCGAACATGGGCGTACAGCTGTGCGCACTGACCAGGTACCACTGTTCACTGAAGAGCGGGTCCGGCCAGAAATTCTGAGCGGGCCGCAGGCTGGCAGGCTGTCCGTGGTCGATGTGAGACGACGACCCAAACCCGAACGGCCCGGACACCTCGCTAACCAACGGAAAATAGCCTGCGCCGTCACGCTTCTTCCTTTTCTTGTAGTATTGCTGTTCGGCCCACATGATCTGAAACCCGGCAGTGTGACGGGAAACATGTTGGCCACGACCTTCTACATTACATGGACTTTTATCCATTGATTCTGGTCAGACCGCCACTACTGGACGTGAACCTTAGTGCATAAGAACACTGCACTATTACTGCACATTGACAACCAGTTTCATGCATTTCTGCGGGTGCTTGAACAAGCCCCTCGATAGACCATGGCGGTAAATACGCCTCTCTTCAGCTTGATGGCACGCATTTTTAGACATGCGCTAACAGGGAGATCGTCGGTTGTCTTCCGATGGATATGTCGGATCTTTCAATTCCAGAAAAGAAATATCTATTCGAGGCTTTGGCCACCATGATTCGCCAAAATCAACAAATTAGCTCCATGGCCTACCTATGTTTTTTCTTCTTCGGGATGTATCGACCCAGCATTAGCATAAAATATCTGTGATGCACAGGAACCGACATACTTAAAATAAATTCAGGTCAGGTCAGTACGAGCTTCACAAAATAGCAATTTTTTAATATGAACCTTGATTACCCTGGCATGCACCTGGCCTACGATCTGGTCAACATCAGGTTGAACACTCCTGACCACAACCCTTCCCCATCTATATTATCTATTTTTACAATATCATAAAAAGCAGTACAGGTCAACCCAAACGAACATCAACATTCCGTTGGACTGACTTTGACAGTACAAACTTGCAAATTGTGGCAGCACAGTGCTCAAGCCCTGCATGGTCAGCCTACAAAAGCCCTGCTATGCATGAGTCCGTTGACATGACAAAATCAGAGTGGCAGACGACTGCAGGCGCTGCCAGGTGTGTGCAGATGAGAACACGCGACTATGGACAGGCTGGCGTGGGTGTCACACCAGTGAGCAGTACTCACGCTGTCAGAACCTCTCAGTCTGTTCACATGATGCTCCGAATGTTCGGTGGAGCGTTCCTTCACACTGTGGCATTGCAGCAGGTAGTGATCAGTCAGATCGCCTATCTGAAACCCGACGGAGGCCGTCAACAGCCACAGGATAACTGCAATCACCAAACAGAATGTGACAGTTTAGGTAGCAATATGGTGGGCAACAGGGCAACGTGTGTGGCGTTCGTACATTCGTAGATATTGACACGTGGGTTTCTACTCAGTATATATGGGATTCGGCTATTGCCAGATATTGACGGGTGGGTTAGGCCGGGTAGCGCACATAAACTATGTTTGTTCGCATGTGCGTAACCGCACACTGAATTCGTTCGGGGTTCGTTCCAGTTTTGACAGTTTATCACCAAGCCTGCTTAATTGACCTGAACCATTGGTTAGTTAGTTATTTGAGTTTAAGGGCGCTTCGACCAAAGCGTGATCATTTAGCGCTGAACCATTGGTAAAAACCGACCTGTCAAGAACTGTTGTTACCGGTTTTTACTGGTATACGTCCTGTAAATACTTCGCTTAATCTTATTCAAACCTACTGTTTTTCCGTCCAGGAGAACTTCACGTATCATGTAGGGTGTATAATGCATAGAAATAGGCAAAATTTGAGCTGTAAATGACAGGAAGTGACATCAATGGCACCAATTCTTCCCGTAAAAAAAAATCATTTTTACTGCCTACTGCCGACAAAAACTAGTTCTTCCCGGTAAAATCCCAGCCCTGCTTTGCTGTGGCTCGCGACAACAGTTGGGCAGCCATTCATAGCCGACATTGGCATATACGTTGGTCAGACGGCCAATGGTGCCGG
Source organism: Ashinkailepas kermadecensis (assembly GCA_034440615.1). NCBI lineage: Eukaryota > Metazoa > Arthropoda > Thecostraca > Neolepadidae > Ashinkailepas > Ashinkailepas kermadecensis. Next base: position 55,878 of record JAOTOM010003546.1, read on the forward strand.
CGCCCACCCGAGCTTCTCACCGAGTCGATGACGGAGCAGTCGTGCTCGGCGGCGGCCCGCTCTGCCCGGGGCCGGCCACCTTGCACCACCACGGCGAAATGGTTGGTGTAGTCGACGCTGGCGCGGTGGCCGGCGGCCAGCACCGTGAGGTGGGCCGCCGCAGTCGCCAGCAATACGGCCCAGCGGCTTGGCATCTGGCCTGCAACACCGCCACTACTGTCCACGGTCCTCAACTTCCTGCAGTTGGGCACAAACTTGCAGCTAGCACTGCCTTTTTTTACACTGCTTCCGATATCCTTTCTACATCCCTATACCAGCTGCTTGTCAATTGTGTGCATGTTAGAGGGTAGGATTCTGCAGGATGCATCCAAAAAATGTTTGCCTATGCATTTTTTATTCACATGAAAATAGTTCCCTCCTTCAAACAAATTAAGCACCTCTAGTTAGGGTTCACCTTTTTTTTGTCCCAAATATAAGTATAAGTACCTCCATCTTAGATAATTTTATCATTACTTACATTGCCTTCTTACATCAGACAACTAAATCAAAATGAACTTGAGAGCAGTGTTATTGTCCATGCCACATCGTTTGCACTCGACAGACCACATCGCATCGCACCGACAGCAGCATAAATGTTTGCAACATTTCAACTGAAAAGAATGGAGAGACCACCATGCTGTCAAAAGTTGCATACAATTGTATGATCATCAAGCGGTGTTTTTTTTTAATCACGTCTCATATGCATTCATTAAATATCTCCCTGATGGGGCATTTTGATTCTCCTGTGTATCTGGCACCATGGTTATCTTATGGGCAGTTTGACATTGCATTTGCAGCACTTTTGTGTGACATTTACCTGCCAGATGCATTACATGCATTGCGTTTCTTGTGTCCCTTGTTTTGCGTTTGGTTACAGCCTACCTTCTTAACATACAGTATATAATCTGGTCTCTGGACTGTCTGGACTCCGAGGCATTTCTCTCTCCGACGCTGACATTTCCTCATCTAAGCTTGCTCGACCTTGCCGATCAGGTTCGAGTGGGATTTTAGTTGGCGCCGGGAGAACAGCTGGACTTCTGAGAATAGGATTGTGGCAGATCTGGTCGGTAAAATAACATCTTACCCTTAGGCTGAATGACATGACTTGGGCGCAATATGGCCATAGTTGTCGACGCGCCCTAAAGCCCAAATAACTAACTAACTAGGCTGAATGACAGATCAAAGGCCAGAAAAAGGATGTTTTGTGGTCTGCATCCATTACTTTGATTATTGTTCATTGTTGTATTTGTAATTTCATATTTCCTTTGAAAAGGAAGATCCTGTTATTCAGTTCATGTATGAAGATGAAATTCATATGATGGATGATGTTTCTGATAACTTGGAAGCAGAATGAAATGCTGAATGGTCAATACTCGCTCATGCTGCTGTCTTGGGCTAAGGTATACTGAATTCCCAACACCTGAGACCTTCTAGAGTATGGTCAGGATTGATGCATGTGGTAGTTGTTTATACTCAAATACTATGGAGCAGATGAATTGTGATTAAAGTCAACTGAAAAAATCGAAATTGGACCCTGCTATTGGGCTAGTAGAGCCTTTGCTCCACTGGTGAGGGCTGGCGGAGGAAACATCTCCACCAGATTTGTGACGGGAACAACCAGTGGAGGTTTGTGGAGGTTAGTGGAGCCACCGGAATAGACTCATATCCTCTCCATATTCAATTACCCACACATTATTATCTCCACATTCAGGATTACAAAGCAGAAAGCCAACCATAGCCTAGACATACCTATGAATTTCAAAAACTCAATAAGAGTTGATAAGCAATCATTTAGCCAAGGAATATGATCAAGAGGCCGAAAATCTGAGAAAAACAAATGTGGCAGTAGGCACCAAGGTGCCAAAATAACTGTAATTTTTGTCCCAAGGTGCCCCTACAACCCAATCATTAAAACAAAGTTTTATTTCCTTAGAAATATAGTTAGTTCATGACTCCTATAATTCAATACCATTTTCTTTAAGCAAATCAGCTGAGAAGTCTTCAAGATCTCAGGGGCTGAAGCAACCTCCTGCAACTTCAAATCCAAGATGCTCCTGGGATGCATATTGTAAACAATATGTATAATGTTGGGTATTATTGCAGATCAAAGTAACTTTTTATTTTTTTTATCGAATACCATGTTTTTTAACATGATTAAGATGATGTGACCACTCATTTTCTCTGCAAATGATTACTTTTCAGTTGGCAAAGAAATACACCATCATAATATTCACACTACAAATATAGCCAATCATGTATAATTATCCACACCTGGTGTCACAGACATGATAAAGTAGAAATTCAACACTTCACGCACTCGATTCAATGGCAGTGGCGTTGCCACGAAATTATTCCAGGGGGCGGGCAATGTTGAAAGGGTGCCTACTGCTCCCCGAAAGGGGCCTCCACCGTGTTATGGCCTCCTATTGCTTTTTAGGCTCTTACTATGGTTCCAGAATGGGAAACATGATTTCATATTGATGTCTTGTTTGTTCTTGGCATGGTGCATCATTTACGCAAAACGCAATGGCGTTTTTGTTCGCCGAGAATTGAGCCATACCAGGGCATATATAAGTAATATGTGGATAAATACCTAAGTGCCAAAACAAACCAATGTCTTAATGCTTTCTCGACCAGAAGAATCTTCCCGCTGGCCTCTGGATAGCAGCGAGCTGGCAGGGCTGGTGCTAAGCATATCTTAACGATATCTCCCATTGATCAACCAAGTTCTATGTCCACCAAGTCTAACTGAATATAGCTAGATTCATCACTACTGTTAGTCATTCCCACCAGCTTGACGTCATAAGCAAGCTTAAACGATCATTTATCAGTCCTAGGACGACAATTTCGCGAAGGTGGCAACGATAAATGGGTTGAATGGGTTTTCTGATCGCCATCTTAGGGATTTATTGATTTTGTTTTCTAACATTTGGTGCTGGCTGCAAGGCACCTGCACACAAGCTAAAATAATAAATCCTCAGCGAATACATTCACGGCAAGAACAAGCATTAAACAACAACGCACAAATGACAATGCAGTGATAAATTATTCGTGAAATAGGGTGGAATATACCACTTTCTGAACACTCAATCGACATCCTTCTCCAAGAAATATCGACTTCCTACTTCTTGATGCGTCCTTATGAAGTCTTGTGTCTCCTTTCTAAAAGTATCGCATTGATAAGACCATGCCCACGCTCTCGATAAGGGATGGTGATACACAAACATTTTGCAAACACAATTTCAGGCCAAGGCATTACCTATAATGTAATATGGCATACAACACCAGTTTATTGCATGTATATGTTTTCTTCCTATCCAGAATACATCTCTTCCTAAATTATAAATATCAAAACCAATGAGTATAGTCTAGAGTATAAAAGTATAGTCATGAGTATGCCACTGGCTCAGATTTGAGTCTAAAAGACATCAAAAGCATTTTAAAAGACACTAATTCCACGGTAAATTTCGACATCCTATTGTGCTCGTTTCGACATCTCACACCTAACGAAAAACCCTTATTTTAACACTGTGACAATGCAACAATAAATCAATGGCAATGCATAAGTAATACAAAACCTTCAAATTCCACGCCCATGGTTTTCGCTGTGCTGTACCGTTTTGTAAATGACGTCGTTGAGAAAGTATTGAAGCTGGGAAGCTCTAATCATGGAGGCTGTAATCACAGAAGACAAGTTTGTGGGAAGAAAATGCATTTAAAAACATCATTCCTCCCATTGTATATGGCATCGTTGTTGTTTTGTATGATTGCGATATAAAATTTTCCCCTCAATGCTGGCTTTGCCTTTTTGGAATCCCTCCTTATTTTGAAGGGATCCGGCTTGTTTTTTTTCGCATACCAATGCGATTTTCGGGTCACACTGTGCTTATGTGGGGCCTTAGACGCCAATTTTTCGGAACCACGACGTTAATTTTTGATGCCCAGACTAAATTTTTTCGGACTACCGATGGAAATTGTGGGTCCCGAACGCGATATTTGTGGGGACCAGTTCGAGTTTGCGGGGCACGTTGTACTTAGCTGTGGCCCCAACACTATCTTGGCGGTTCCTGTCGCATATTTTCGGCCCTTGGAGCGAGTTTTCTGGGGGACCGCCGTATTTATTTGGAGCCGACTGCGTGAATTCTGGTGAACCGACGCGAATTTGGTTAGCCCCAGCGCGACTTTTGGGGGCCCCGGCACGATTCTTGGGAGCTTACCCCTTTTAGGAAGGAGGGGCGTTTACCCCTTTGATATGCCACTGCGGCCACCGATACCGAAGGATTTTTTTTTCCAGTCGATGGCACCTTCCGGAGTATAAAAGCCCTCCGGGTAATTTTTTCCGAACCTGTTCTTAATTTTCCGGTGCTGGGGTCGATTCGATGGAGTCTCAGTGTGAACTTTTTGGACATCGAGTTCTATTTCTTTAAAGGTCCTTATGTGATATTTTTGGGTCCCGGTATGATTCTTCGGTCTACCGGTGCGATTTTGTCCGGTGCCCAACGGGTTTTTCGGGGACCTAGACCCGATTTTTGAGGCCGCAGATTGACATTCCGGTTGAGAATTGATTTTGGGGAAGCTGTAATTTTCCCGGCATTCCCCGGCTTCATTTGGACACAAATGAGACTGTTGGGAAACAGTACAAGCTGTCGTGCCACCAGCGTGATTTTCATGGTCCGGGCGTGACTTTTTTTATACCCAAGGTTCAGCATGATTTTCAGGAGCCCCGGCCGGATCTTTTGGGGCCCATATCGTGATTTTCAAGCACCCCAGCATGACTCTTACCATTTATTAGGGGCTTCTTCTTGCAAATTATAGGCTTCCTCTCGCGTCTTAGGGGTCTCGTCTCATTTCCTGGAGCCTCTTTACCGGTTTTGGATGTCTCGTATGTCCTACCCACCTCCAAATTCAATGGTCCTCCTCTCCAGTTTTGGAGGGCCTCCTCCTATATCCTGGGGCCCCTTTAACATGGCATGGGTCTTCCTCTCATGTTCCAGGGGCATTGTCTGCAAAATTAGGGGACTCCTGCCACGCCCCATGGGCCTCCACCTTTGTCCTGACAAAGCCTTACACGTCTCGAGGGATCTTCAATTTTTGAAACCTCACCTCCTTCCATACCTGCTACCACTCCCATCTTAAGGGCCTCCTCTTCATTTCCTGGGAACTCCTTCTGGTCTTCAGGGCCTCATTCGGCCCTGGGGACCTCCTACTCCGTCTTGAGGGACTCTTCGAGTCTGACAGGGACCTCCATTCCTCCTCTAGAAACCATCTTTTTTCAAATTAGGGGCATCCTCTCACATCTGAGGCCTCCTGCTCTGCGTTTTGCTTCAATATTTGTCCATTTTAAGGGTGGCCTCTTATCTCCTAGTGGACTCCTCTTCTCTCCCAGGTGCTTCCTCTTCCAAACTACAAGCCACCTTTCCTATCTCAGCTGCCTTGTCATTTCCTGGGGGCCTTCTTACCCATCTTGGAGCTATCTTTCTCACCTGGGAGCCATCTCTCTTATCTAATGGCCTTTCTCTCCTATTTTAGGGGCCTCCTAATTCATAATGGGGTGTCATTTCCAATCTTGTGTCGTCCTCTTCCAAATTAGGTGCCTCCTGCCACGTTTCTGGATCATCCTTTTCTATCTTGGTGGAACCTTACCCATTTGGAGGCCTGCTTTTGTCTCCAAAACCTCATCTCATATCCACTGGCTTTCTCTATCATCTTAGAGCTTCCTCTCATTTTCTGGGGCCTCTTTTGCAATCCTGGGGGCCTCAGCACCAATTGTTGGCACTCTCTTGATTTCTGGTGCCTCCTATCCTCTCATAGGTGACTTCTTTGTCAAATTAGGGGCCTCCTCTCATGTCTTGGGGGCTCCTCACCTGTGTTTGGAGCCTTATCATTCTCTTAGCAGGGTGCTTTTGCATAATATTCCCAAATCTTCTCTCCTAGGGTCCTTCTCTTCCAAAATATGGGCCTCATCTGGCTGGTCTCAGTACTTTTGGGGCTCCCTCTTGCATCCCAAGAAATATCTCCTACCATTCCTTATTTTCTATTGTATGGGCCTCCTCTTCCATCTTTGGAGGCCTCATTTTCCAAATTAAGAATATCCTGCTATCAATCAGAAGCCTTCTTGTCTAACCTGGGTGACTTCTTACCCATCTTGGTGGCATCCTTTTCATCATGGGGGCCTCCTCCCAATCTCTGTCCTATGTCTCTTATAGGGACCTGATTATATTTATTGGGGGCCTCGTTGCCAGTCTTGGGGCCTCCTTGACAGCATGATCTTCTGTCTCGTCAGCCTCCTTGCTCACCTTTTTTCCTGTGCATTTCTGGATAAGGGCCTCCTTAAATTTCAGGGGGTAGCACCCCCCCCCCCCAGTCTCACAGCAGGGGGGCAACTGCCCCCAGTGGCGACGCCCATGTTCAATGGTCTTTCACACAGAAAACCTATGTTTTTTGCTTAATTTCACCTTCATTCCTGAAATGGAACATTTGCAACCACACCCTTCCATAACTTTTGATCAAGGCCGGAATTTAATTGTGATGCTGTTGTGAGTTAATGGCAGAGCTAACAATGTTCACCAAGATTTGATGGTGTCATGGTGGAAGTTTGTTTGGGATGATTCTGGTTGTTCCAGTTAGGTTAGGTTAGGCTAGATTATGCTACAATATATTATATTTAGTATGCTATTATCTTAGTCTAGGTTATGTTAGGTTATGTTAGGTTATTTTTTATATAATTTGTCTAGTCATATGTAATTTTTGAATTCATGAAATGAGAACCTGAAACAGAAGTCAGCAGACAAGCCAAATGCAGCCACACATATCAGTTTAAGGATGGCCTTGCTATGTGCTGGTTGCACTCATAATTATTAAGCTTTCTTCCGAGACACAAGTTTAAAATTTTCCAACAGTGTTGTTCCCAGTGAGTTTATTTGCCCAGATTGTTCCAAGGTCTACCAGCAATAGTTTTTGAAGGAATTCCATGGCCACAAGATTCATAGCTTTCTTCTCAAAGCATCAAAGCTTTATAAGCCACAGTCTGCTGTGCTGTGCTGGTCAGTCTGACACCATATAAGTACAAATGAACAAGTCACAGCCATGACCATCCCATTAAGGTATGTAAATGTTTGCAGTGTTAGCTCACAAAATACTGTTAATATCATAGTGCATTTCCTCTGTACCATGCATATGACATCATCAATTGTATTGACTGCTATTGACTTAAAAATAATTTGCTGAAAAAAATGAGTGGTCACATAAGGTTTTACAGTGGCAATTTGTTCCCCGTCTAGTCGCTTTTGATCCAAGTCATTCCTAGCTTCAACTAAAACATTCCAGACATGAACTAAAAAAGTGCTTTGGAGAATATTTGATATTAATAAGAATTGATTTCAATCAATTTTTGAAACTTTTTCATTCACAAAAGTTGTTGCTTGGCTGTGGGAATAAAAAGATTTTACACAGATTGTTTTTAGCATAATTTTCCTTAAACCATTTTATATTCCAAAAGCCATATCCCAATAGATGGCAAGTAGCAAATCAGTTGGTGCACGAGCATCCTACTCGTGGGGTGTGTTGTGAATATTTCTTAGTTGTGGTGTGAGCATGTCGGGAGTATCAGGTATGGGTTTATGAACTTGGTTGACATCCATTAAGTATACTTTTGTTTCATTTTCTCTACTGTTGCTCAGGAAGTTGGCTTATAACCGCATCCTTCGCCAATTTAACCATAGCACCAATTTGTCATCTGGCAGTCATTTGTTGGCTGCCAGATACTGTAGAGCTGAGTGCAGTCTCCACATAAATCAGAAAGCATATTGGAATTTGCTGATGGTTGTAAGTTTAATTCTACTTATTTCAGCAGCATCTATAGTAAAACCTATTTTGTTATTAAAACTGATGTGAGAATTAGATTTGGTGGTTGCTTTTAATTTATGAAGATAATGATATCTTCTCCCTCTATCTTGTTCCTGAGACCACGTGGCCTGGGAGCAAAAAACCACTGCAAAACTGCCTATAGTCTTGATCATGTTAAAAAGCATTGCATTAAAAAAATAAAAGGAACCTTGATTTGCAAAGCTACATATAGTATTGTATATTTTGGGGCAATACAGAGGAATGTGTCATACAAAAGTGAGGTCATCAACAAGCTTTACTGTGCATATGTCAGGCCACATTTGGAATACTGTGTCCAAGCTTGGTCCCCTAGTTATGAGAAAGATTGTTGGCTTTTAGAGAGAGTACAAAAGAGGGCAACAAAAATGGTTAATGGTATAGGCAACCTGGCATATCAGGAAAGATTGAAGAAATTGAATATGTTTTCACTTAGATATAGAAGGCTGAGAGGAGATCTCATCCAGGTTTTTAAATTTGTTCATGGTCAGGAACAGGGATATCTCAGGGAAATGTTTGAATTTAACAGAAATGATGCAATTAGAGGTCATCAATTCAAAATTAAAGTAAATCGCAGCAGGACAAGGTTAAGACAGTCTTTCTTCACCAACAGGGTAGTAGACACTGGAACCAGCTGCCAGGAACCATTGTCAGTAGCAACACACTGAACATCTTTAAAAACAGCATAGACAATCATTATAAGAATAGGGGCTTGTTTTTCTGTATTCCAGGGAGTGTTGATCCATAGGGAGGAGTTGGGAGTTGGGAAGAGTTTGTAATTGTTGAATGTGTTATGCAATAGCAAGTGAGTCTCTTATTAAGTCTAAATGCTTTATAACTTTATATAGGGTGTAGCTAGCAGTGGATTCAGCACCTTCCTTCGGGATGTGATACTGATGAGATTGTCTATGGTAGCACAATGGGTATGATGGGAGGAGTTTGTAATTGTTGAGTGTATTATGCAATAGCAAGTGAGTCTCTTATTAAGTCTGAACACTTTATGAATTTGTGTGGGGTGTGCCTAGCAGTGAATTTGGCACCTTCCTTCAGGATGTGATGCTGATGAGATTGTCTATGGTGGCACGATGGGTATGATGGGAGGAGCTTGTGATTGTTGAGGGTGTTATGCGGTAGCAAGTGAGTGGTGGCTAGATAGGCTGGGATACATAGCTTCCTAGGAACTTGGGATAAGGGATTGATTGGGGAGGGAGTATGTACATTTCTAGTACCTTTTCTAGATAGGTTTAACCCAGATGGGCCCCTGTGGCTCTTATTAAGCCTTAATACTTTATGACTTTATATACAATTGCATAAATTATTATACACAATATAAAACATATTACTATATATATATATATATATATATATATATATATATATATATATATATATATATAATATATATATAATATATATATATATCTTACTAAAATTGTATTGTATATAAAATAACAAAAATTGTCAACAATAAGTATTCAACTGTTTTGTGTCATTTTCCCTGCCGATTGAAAAGTATGCATTTGCAGAGGAAATGAGAGGCCACTTCATGTTAACCTCATTCATAAACATTGCAATGGAAGGAAATTCCAAGAAATCAAAAATTACCTGAAAGTGTCGGTAATCTTTACCTTCCAGCCGACCCATACTGCCAAGGTTAGTGATTTGTAAAGAGTTGTAGAGTGGGGAACAGTGACGTCACAGGAGTCAGGGAAGTGACGTCACGTCGTCACAAGTGCTTCGGAGGATTCTGGTTTTCCAGTTAGGTTAGATTATATTATATTACGCTATGATACATTTTGTATATTATGCTACATTATCTTAGTCTAGGTTAGGTGGTAATTTTTACTGACACCCAACTCCTGTGACGTCCTTCCTGAATCCTATGGCGTCACTGTTCCCCACTGTACACCTCTTTACAAATCACTAACCTTGGCAGTATGTGTCGGCCAAAAGGTAAAGATTACCAAAGTGTCAACCCACCACTTCATTGACGTGAAAGGTCAAAAACCTTTCTTGTGAATACTTAAAAAATAATAATACTTGACTAGGTAGGTACCTACCTACTTAGTTTTATCGCATTCCTTCCAATGGCAAGCTGTTCATCCGACGGTGCAAGATTGAGATTAGCCCTCACTCTCTTCCGTTAGTAGGTACCTACCTAGGTAGTTACCTGCCTACCTATCTAGGTCCTACTTACTTTCACGGCTAGATCACCAGTAATACAGAATGAAATTCTGACCTGTTAATCCTCCAAGGAATTCACATATACCTATCCCAGGCTATGAGATACATGACCATGAATACATGATTCACACTTTACGAGGAACCATCACTCAAAGAAGCCTCACGAAGTAATGCTAAACACTAGTTAAGGTATCTTGGCTAAACATTAGAGGGGGTATTCGGAACCAGAGTATATTAAAGAAGAGTATATTAAAGAGTAAAACTAAAAGTTCGGAACAAGTAATTTTGATTCGGAACATCCAAGAAATTGACATCTAAAGAACAAAAGTCCAATTACTAAAAAGCCCAAGAATCATAACGTCCAACATGAAAAGTCCAAGGTCCCAAGTCCAAAAACCTAACATCCAACGATTCTAAAAGTTCAAAACATGAAGTACATGACCGTAACAACCGAAAGCCGAAAATCAAGAAGTTGAAACAAAAGTGCATATCTTCTCCGCTAGGCGAATACTTCTCGACACTGTGGTATTAGTACCGAAAGTGTGGGAGGGACGCATCGAAAACGGCGGCGGTTTTAGCATGGATGATGTACGCCAATTATCGGCGTACATTATCCATGGATCAAGCATTGATGATGTACACCTGGATTGGAAACTTCGCGTCGGCGCCTTCGTTCTGCGCGTATCAGCTGCACCAACCTGCCACCTAGCGGAGGGTAAGTAAAAACACGGAAGAGCGGCCAGTTTTAGGCCGTGCGCCTGTGGGAGTTCGGGGTACGCATTTCGATTTTTGATTCAGCCATCTCAGGAAGACTGCATCTGTCTTTCATGACACAGAATTGATCAAGGAACCTTACCATTCTTTCCTTATTGATTTATTACGCTCCGTTCCGAAGTTGTGATGCGAAGTGAAGGCATCCGTGAGAGGGAGCCTATTTCGCCGAAAGGGTCGGTCCACCCGGGCCACCGATGTTGATTTCTTAAAAGGATCGGGCGGGGGTCCAAGTTGTTCCGTGTCTGTGACGTAGCCAAAGCGATACTCGGCAGCACTTTGCGTGCGTCTCAAGCCAAAATAGCCAATATTTTCCACGGCTTTACGCAGACAATTTTTATTGTATGTAGGCAAATTTGATACCATGCGAATGCCTGAATAATTATACATACGAATCCGAGTCGTTTTTACTTGTATCACCCAGAAAAGTATGTTTCCTTGCCGGTAAACGAGGACACTACACAAAACCGGCCGGCCGACTCCCGGAGGGCGGGGCCTAAGTCGTTGCCATGACGACCGGCTGGCCCTCAAGGCCAATCGTGCGTCGAGCTTCGGCAGAAAAGGAAGCTGCTGTTAAATGAAATTGAACGTTCTTTCTCATTCTTTGTACTCTTTTTCATGTCATCCTTTGCTTTCTCGTGTCAGCTGAATACAGGAGAAAGTAAAGCATGCCATAGTACCATATGCTCTTTTCTAATGAAAATTATAGAAAAATAAGAACAATGAAGCACGCGAAGTTTTTGCCGCGGTTGCGGCACTATATCACCAATTGCCAGGAATCTGCTAGATTTGGAATATTCTACTATAGGATTCTATAATCCACCAGATGTCCACCACATTCTAGTAGAATATCGCATATTCTAGCTGTGACGTCACCAAGGCACAGTATATACTAGATCTGAGAATATACTAAACTTGGTTGTACCCGTTCTTTAATATAATCTGGATCGGAGGGGGCAAAGTACATGATCCATGGATCAAGTACGCCTGGATTGGAAACCAACAGCTGTTTGCGTATCAGCCCACCAAGCGGCAGGTAAGTAAAAACACGGAAACGCGGCCGGTTTTAGGCCGTGCGCCTATGGGAGTTCAGGGTACGCATTTCCTATTGACTTGTTTTCCAATTGATTCAGCCATCCCAGGAGGACTGCCTTTCATGATACATAATTGATGAAGGAACCTTACCGTTATTTCTTTATTGATTTATTACGCTCCGTTCAGAAGTTGTGGTGCGAAGTGAAGGCATCTGTGAGAGGGAGCCCACCTCGCCCCAAGGGTCGGCTCACCGATGTTGATATCTTGATGATCTTTATCTTGAATCTTTATCTCTTAACTCTCTATCTTTATCTTGATCTTGAAATGATTGGATGGAGCAAAGTACATGAAGGCAATGGTCAGACCAAAATGAATTGTGGGGCACATTCCATTGGCTCCCATGTTAGAAGTTGAAATAATTGCGGGGGTGAGTTAAGCAAACATTGAGGTGACAGTTCCCCCTCAAAGGTATATAAAACAATAACCCTGAGTCGAACGACTAGCAAGTGGTAGCGAATCGGCGAGAGGTAGTGGCGTTGCCAGCTGGGGTATGTTGCAAGGGCTGATACAAGTGGGAGGAAGCGAAGGTGGCGCCCCTCATGACCCGAAGGACGCCTCTCTTGGAGGTTCCAGTGTAACCTTCCCTCGAATTTCTCAGCGCAACGCGCTCCTCGGCCTGGGAACGGCAGTCCTCTGGGAGTCCGAACGCACGCCGCGATTTTTTTCTCGGCGAAAGGCACTCCTCAGACAAAAACAAATGGTGCTCCTCTGGGAGATCGGAGTGTACCCCGTCCAAATATTATGGACCAAGAGCCGCCCTTCTGGAGAAATGATGCCTCCTTGGCAAAATCATAAATATGTCTGTTGTATGGTGAGGGGGAGGGGGGTTGCACCCTCTATGGAACTTCCGCTCAATCCTCTTTGCGAATTGGTAGGTACGCCGAAGTCTGTACTCTCCCATTCAGTTGTGTAAACCACTCCACTGGAAAATATCAACCACAAATCTAGAGAGCAAGGAGGGTGGGGGCGAAAGCAGAACCGCTCATTCTTATCTTTGAGGATGAAACTTCCCCCTCAATGCTTGCTTCCCCTCACCCGCAATAATTTCAACCTCTAACATGGGAGCCTGTGGTATGTGCCTCCTCCCCCCATTCATTTTGGTCTGCCTATTGCCCATGTACTTTGCCCCCTCCGATCCTTTTAAGAAATTAACATCGGTGAGCAGCGACCTTTTCGGCGAAATGGGCTCCCTCTCACGGATGCATTCACTTCGCATCACAACTTCGGAACGGAGCGTAATAAATCAATAAGGAAGGAATGGTAAGGTTCCTTGATCAATTCTGTATCATGGAAGACAGATGCAATCCTCCTGGGGGGGGCTGAATCATTTGGGGAAAAAACTCCAATGCGAAATGCGTACCTGATAGGCGCACGGCCTAAAACTGGCCGCGCTTCAGTGTTTTACTTACCCTCCGCTAGGTGGCAGGTTGGTGCTGCTGATACGCGCAGATCATAGGCGCCGACGCGGAGTTTCCAATCCAGGCGTACATGATCCATGTATTATCCATGGTTTTAGAGCGGCAATTTGCTTGTGCTTGGTATATCTGGTATAAGAACTTCAGAGATGGTATAACAGTTAATGTCTAGCATAACATCAAATAAGTTAGCTTTTTATGGATATTTCATGTTTATTATGGTCATGAAGTGGTCCGTTATTCGGCGGATGAACCGAATTGTACATGAAACTTAATTTTCATTTCCGATGGTTTTCATAATCATATTTTACTGATTTTTGTCACAAAAGACTTGTTCCTTTTGCGCGTCTTTACCCCGCTTGACCACCAGTGGCGTACAGAAGGGGGCATTGGAGAAGTTGCCACCCCCCTGAGAGGTTGTAGGTACGCTAAGAATCGCGCTGGGGTTCGGAAAAATTGCACCATGCTCACTAAAAAAAACGCTAGGTCCCGCAAAATCATATTGGGGGCACCTGAAAATGTCGCTGGGGGCCCTAAATGACACCAAGGACCCCGAAAAAATGCACCAGAGCTCGAAAAAATGGCGGCGGGAAATAATAATATGGCGCAGGGGGTCGAAAATTAGGCCGAGACTCGGGCTAAACAAAATCAGAAGAAGTCACGGGAAATTGAGTAGAACCAAGAAAACTGGCGTCTCCCCCCCACCACCTGGAACCACGTACCTGGGCCTGAAAAGTCGCACTGGGACCCCAGGAAATTATACCGGAACCCCCAAAATCATGCTGAGACCCCACAAATGTGCGTTGCAGGAGCCCGAAATAAACACAGCAAGACCCTACGAGCACATGAACGGGAGGCCGAAAAGGCACCGGCCACTCCAAGCGCACGGAGTCTCGTAAAAAGCGGCAGGACCTTCAAACATGCGCTGCATCCCTAAAGAAACACACTAGGAGCTCATTGCACACCGGGGCCATAGGACCGAATGAGGGCTTCAAAAACAGGCTGCAGCTTGTAAAAAGCGACATAAAGACATAAAAGATCAGTGCAACTATGAGCCACAAGGGGCCTTCTTGGTTGCACTCTGTACACTGAACCAGTTGTCCACCAAATGTGTTGATCAACTCTCCCTGGAATACAGAAAAACAAGCCCCCTATTCTTATAATGATTGTCTATGCTGTTCTTAAAGATGTTCAGTGTGTTGCTACTGACAATGGTTTCTGGCAGCTGGTTCCAGTGTTCTACTACCCTGTTGGTGAAGGACTGTCTTAACCTTGTCCTGCTGTGATTAACTTTAATTTTGAATTGATGACCTCTAATTGCATCATTTCTGTTAAATTCAAACAGTTCCCTGAGATAACCCTGTTCCTGACCATGAACAAATTTAAAGACCTCGATGAGATCTCCTCTCAGCTTTCTATATCTAAGTGAAAACATATTCAATTTCTTCAATCTTTCCTCATATGCCAGGTTGCCCATACCATTCACCATTTGTGTTGCCCTCTTTTGTACTCTCTCTAAAAGCCAATAATCTTTTTCATAACTAGGGGACCAAGCTTGGACACAATATTCCAGATGTGGCCTGACATATGCACAATAAAGCTTCCTGATGACTTCCTCACTTTTGTATGATACATTCCTATTTATTCCCCCAAGCATTCTTAGTGCCTTCTTTGGATGCATCTATGGATCTAAAAAAAAAAAAAAAGGACAGGCACTAAATAAGCACATCGGGATGTTCGAAAACGCGCCGGTACCAAACAAGGTTCATCGGTGCACAAAACAAAAACAACAAAACTCTAACAGGAGTTGGGGTATCAAGAACGTGCTGGGCTCCTAACAAAAAAAATGGCTGGAGCCCTAGAACACATCCGTAGACGAAGAAAAATGCAACGGATCACCCCCCCCCCACACACAAAAAAAACACCGAGCCAGGCACTCGTTTCAGTAGCCAATCTGGGAGCGTATTTAACCAAAGAGATGAAGTTCATCAAAGCTCAGCGGGTATCCGGATTTCTTAGCCACCAGAAAATATGGGAAGAAGAGGACTAAGTCATGGAATTTAAGTTGTCGAATTTTCCCAGCCAACCCCCCATGCGAAGCATTCTATCGCGTAAAACATGGCGGAAGACTATCACGTGGCAGCAATTCGCAAATCGTAGGAGGCCGAGCAGAAACCGTAGAATCGCAAGAAGTGTGGCGAATGCGCCGAATGCGCAAGGCGGGCGTACACGTGCACGAGCGTTGGCGTGGTGGCGGCCGGGCGTTGTGAACTGCAATGCCTGAACTGGGAACATTTTCCATTTTAAAATGATTTGCTCAGGTGTAACTTCAGCAGTCTGAGGTGACTTGTCAAGGGATACCAAAAGAAAAACCATCGAGCAGGGTGGGGGAAGTAGGGTTGAAATCTGATGGCTCAGAAAGGAGGGTGATAAATTGTGCACCCTCTGTAGGTAATTAAATTGGTCACTAATTATTTTATTTAAAAAAAATAAAGGGCCCTTTTGAAACAGTGGTCGAAATCCGGCGTCTTTAAACCAAAAAGTGGTAGGCTGGGCATCCACCAAGTTCGCTTCCCTCATGACGCAAACCCTAGGCACGCCACTGCGGAGTAAAGTTTATAGTTGGGTCGGCGCCAAAAGTTGGCCTCCCCAAACAGGTGGGCTAGAATCGACAGTGACGCCATAATACACTGATTAGGTATGAGCAAGAAATCGCACCTAATGCAAATTCGTTAGAGGAGACCCTGGGCACACTCCATAGGGTTCCATGTTAATAGTTGAAATAGTTGAGGGTATATTAAATTGAAATACATTGAAATAAATTAACTGAAATATATGTTTGTATACTCTTGACTTTCCCCGTCAAGAGTATACAAAACATCACCCATGGGTTCATGTCCCAATGAACCTGATTGGTACAACATTGACCGGTAGTCACAATTTCCAAAGGAACAGGAACATTTTATATTGAAAATAATATTTTTACCCGAAGTGTCAGGTTTATTCCATTTAAAGTATCCGAATCCGATGAGCTTTCTTCGTTTCCTGAAAAGGTGCGTTTTTCATCCCCATCTCCCCTCTATGTGGACTCAAAACCGGCAGTATACTAGCGTAGAAAAAAGGCATTGGAAACCATTAGGATTTTCCTTGTGGTTTTAATGGTGCCTAATAGTTTGAATAGTTCCTAATGGAATTTACCTGACGGTGTAGTTGGCCAATGGTCCTAAGTATTCTGACCAGACCAATCGGAGTTTCCATTCGGAACCTTGTAGTTCAGTGTCGTTTTCCTAGTGGCATAATAGTCCGAATGGTATTGATGGCAGTCTTTAGACATGTGTAGATTGCCGTTAAAAATTATAACGCTTTCTCGGAAAGTCTCACGGGGTCTTCGTGTTAGCTGATCTAGGACGTAGGGACACGGGGGCCATGCCCTTGCCTCTCTCCAAGCGGCATGAAGGGGGACCAAAATATCCTCTCATCTAAAACGGAACTGTAAAAGGACCTCAAAATACCGATTTAATGGCACATGCAAGGGCATATTTTACGAAGTTTTCCGTAGGGGTAAGATGGCGACAAAATGCATACCAGTGATGAACCTAGTCGGGATCGGCGAATTCGCTCCTAGAAATGTATACATTTGCACTTCACCAGGCGGATTGTAACATATCAATCAGGACCCAGAAAACCGCTCTTGAATCCCAAAAATAACTCCAGATTCGCCACAAATCGAGTATGGCTTTTTAAAAGAAACGTGCCTATGCCGTGAAAAAAAACGCACCGGTGCCTCACAAATCACGCAGAGACTCGGAAACGCAACCCGCGTTTTGAAAAAAAAAAATGGTAGGTCACGAAAATCGTGCCTCCCAACAACACGCATTGGGGCCCAGAAGACCCCCGCGCGATTAAAAAAACGCACAAAAATAGGTATGCCCCCAAAATATCGCCCCTAGAAATATTGGTGAGACCGATAAAAAATCCGCTGGGGTGCTTTAAGATTTATGTTGGGGTTCCAAATACACAGTGGGCCAATAACTCGCGATAGGACCAGATTAAAATAAATCCAAGGCTTCGAAAAATTAAGCGGGGACCCGAATCTGGGAAACCGACCTGGAACAAACAGAATCGCGTACAGCACCGAAAAAAACGTTCTGCTCCCCGAAAAAAATAAATCCTGCCCGGTCAAAAATCGTAGTAGGTCCGGTCGGACCTACTACGATACGATGCAGACCACTTGGTACCTACCGTTAGGACCACTAGATACCATTAGGACCACTAGGTACCACTATGATTAGGACCAATAGGGACCATTAGGGAAACTAGGTACCATTAGGGAAACCAGGGCCCATTGGGACCACTAGGAACCATTATGACCATTAGACCATTGGGAATGTTTCACTTTACAATGGGCAAGACCATTAGGTAATTCCTAATGTAATCTTTTAGCAGGTAGCTATATATACATTTGGTTGGTTATTGGTTTTACGAGACGTCGACCGTTCAGTCATATAGCGTCGCCAATCTCTCACGCCGATTGATCGCGGGC
The DNA here is from genome assembly GCA_034440615.1 of Ashinkailepas kermadecensis. Classification (NCBI taxonomy): domain Eukaryota; kingdom Metazoa; phylum Arthropoda; class Thecostraca; family Neolepadidae; genus Ashinkailepas; species Ashinkailepas kermadecensis. Next base: position 73,806 of record JAOTOM010003546.1, read on the forward strand.
GAAGAGTAGCGACAGGTGAGACTCGAACCCAAAATCTTTCGATTGAGACGAGCATCTTACCCCTAGACCACTCGCCCCCTCTATATATACATTTCACCTGACGACTCCCCATTAAGCCTTCACTTCGTTTCGTCCATTTACCTGGCAGTATCCCGAGGAACTTGATGAAATGTCTGATCAGAACACTTTCGCTTAGAATTTAAACAATTCAACACAATCACTTCACATTCCCGCCCCTATGCCATGGTCGCTTCTGGGTGCTTGCTCACCCAAGAGGTTTGGTGGCCGACACGCAATCAGCCGTTTATTTCAAATCCAGGTCAAGGTACACATCACCCATTATCTATATCACCACCTTCGCTAAGACGGGATGGTGATGTACACAGAGCAATTTCTGACAGAGGAACCAGTCGAATTAGCTGGCCATCAAATCGGTCAAGCTTATCGACTCAGCTAAAATTTCACAAACTCTAGGAAAGATGGAAGTTATATAGATATACGCATGTTTAGGATGCAATTTTGAAAAGTGTTACGGTATAGTAAGTACTCCATTGAGTACACAAAATATGCTACTTAGCACTATCTAGAAACCTGCTATATACTAGTATCTGGTCGCATCTAAATTTGGTAGCAGAGTAAGTAATACAGCATTGACGCGTATGGGACAATAGAGAGAACCTTTCATATATGTCTCAACATAATTATTTACATTCTATGCTCATAGGCCCCATGCTAAGGCTTAGCAACATTTGTAAAGGTGTAAGCCTCCCCAATGGAGTGGTCAAGTTCCATCCTTTCTTGTTGGTACAGTTAGTTAAGCTGATATTTATTGTATGCCATCACACACAATCAAGTTTTACACATTTTCCTCCATGAAGCAAACATGTGTTAGGCTTGATTTGATTGGGTTAATTTGGTTTTATGTTGGGATATTTTTTAGAGAAAAATCACAATTTTTGTTATGTTTAAATTTGGAAATTGTTTTTCTTTAAAAGCAGGTTGTTAGGTCAGGCTAAGTTTGGCTAGGTTTCTGTTATTTATAAAATTTTAAGAAAATTAATCGTTGGTAATTTGATATATTTGATTCTTGTATTTTTTCCTTGAAAGGGAACTTAGCCTAGGTTTGTTTAGGTTATGTTGGATTTTTTTTTGGCATTATGCTTTATGCTATGCTACCTGATTCAGAGCCCATTTTTGGCATTATTTTGCACACAAACTGAAAAGTAAGCATTTGCACAGCAAATCCATCATCTTGGTGACATTCATAAACATCATATTCAAAAGATAAATTCCAAGTATTCATAAAACACTGAAGCACAAATTTATCCACAGAAGTACACCTAATTTAACACAGCAAGTATTCAAAATGTTTTCATCCACAAAAGCTCATCCAGTGTAATGCTACATTGGATGAGGTGATTTCCATTTTTACAATGGAGTTGTAAAAAAAAATTGAACAGATATACAATCATCATAATTGTTTTTTTCTTCAATACCTGCCCAGCCTACTACCATTTTTATATCGTTCAAGTCGAAGGTGTCCATTAGATGAGAACACTCTTTGTACTCTCTTCTTGGCTGCTTAACTATTTATTGACAATGTTCACACTCATGTGTTCAGAACAGAATGTTCGGGACAGAATGTTTGGAACAGAATGTTCAGATTTGTGTTGATAGGCACAGCCTTTTAAGGGTTACTCAACATGGATTTCGATCTCAAAGGTCTTATTTTGTCTAACCTATTGGGGTTTGGTAATCTTCAAGTATTACCCAGCTGATGGTGACTTGGATGCATTGTTGATATAAAGGAAGTGTGAGGGGTAATTCTTGAAGATTGCCTTGGAGTTCATGGAGTATGTTACTAAAGAAGTAGACAATCAAAGCAGGATGGATGTTGTGTACTTGGACTTTAGCAAAGCTTTTGATAAAGTTCCACATGGAAGGCTAATTCATCAACTACAGCAACATGGGATTGTTGGAAAAGTTATTTGTTGGATTTAAACATGGTTGAGGGGAAGGAAACAATGGGTGGTGTAAATGGATGTAAATCTGATTGGAAGGGTGTTCTGAGTGGAGTACCACAGGGCTCTGTTCTAGGGCCACTTGTGACACAAGGGACCTATTGTCACACAAGTGACAACAGGTTTTCAGTCAAAGGGTTGTTGATCAGTGGAATAGGCTGCCTGCTGGTGTGGGGAGTTCATCATTGAATGTATTTAAAAGTAGGGTTGACAATTTTTTAGACAGGAAAATCTTATTTTTGAGTTCTAATTAGTGATGGATGGGGTGAGATTTATGCTAAGTAAGTGTGTATGGCACAGACCTCTTTAAGTGAGCATGTATGCAGTTTGAAAATTATTGGTAAGGCATTAAATCCACATGTATTAAGAGGGATCAAGGGAATGTGGCTGGATAGCTAGAGTAGATAGGCATTCATAAGTGTGCGGGATGTTGGTGGATGGTTTCTTTAGGATGTGGTGATGGTTGGGGTGGGTCTTTTTACTGGGCTTATGGTATCTTCCATTTACAGACTTAACTGGATGGGCCCTTGTGGCTCTTTATGACTTGATGAATTAAGTCTAACACTTCATGACTTTATAATTTATATCTGGAACAGGCAAAAGAGGTGACATTACTGGCCACCTTCATATCATTTTAACACAGCAATTATTATCATTGCCATCCATATCATTACCATCTATGTATCACCCTGATATCACAGCCATATCAGAAAATGGCTGCTGCAGAGCAGACTTTCATTTACCAATCATTTGGAAGAGGGGAGCCAAGTCATAAAGTCATAAAGTATTAAGGCTTAATAAGAGCCACAGGGGCCCATCTGGGTTAAGCCTATCTAGAAAAGGTACTAGAAATGTACATACTCTCACCCCAATCAATCCCTTATCCCAAGTTCCTAGGAAGCTATATACCCCAGCCTATCTAGCACCACTCACTTGCTACTGCATAACACCCTCAACAATCACAAGCTCCTCCCATCATACCCATCGTGCCACCATAGACAATCTCATCGGCATCACATCCCGAAGGAAGGTGTCGAATCCACTGCTAGGCACACCCCACACAAATTCATAAAGCGTTCAGACTCAATAAGAGACTCACTTGCTATTGCATAATACACTCAACAATTATAAACTCCTCCCATCATACCCATTGTGCTACCATAGACAATCTCATCAGTATCACATCCCGAAGGAAGGTGCTGAATCCACTGCTAGGTACACCCTATATAAAGTTATAAAGCGTTTAGACTTAATAAGAGACTCACTTGCTATTGCATAACACACTCAGCAATTACAAACTCCTCCCAACTCCCATCTCCTCCCTGTCGATCAACCCTCCCTGGAATACAGAAAACAAGCCCCTATTCTTATAATGATTGTCTATGCTGTTCTTAAAGATGTTCAGTGTGTTGCTACTGACAATGGTTTCTGGCAGCTGGTTCCAGTGTTCTACTACCCTGTTGGTGAAGAAGGACTGTCTTTACCTTGTCCTGCTGTGATTAACTTTAATTTTGAATTGATGACCTCTAATTGCATCATTTCTGTTGAATTCACACATTTCCTTGAGATATCCCTGTTCCTGACCATGAACAAATTTAAAACCTCGATTAGATCTCCTCTCAACCTTCTATATCTAAGTGAAAACATATTCAATTTCTTCAATCTTTCCTCATATGCCAGGTTGCCTATACCATTAACCATTTTTGTTGCCCTCTTTGTGCTCTCTTTAAAAGCCAACAATCTTTCTCATAACTAGGGGACCAAGCTTGGACACAGTATTCCAAATGTGGCCTGACATATGCACAGTAAAGCTTCCTGATGACCTTCTCACTTTTGTATGACACATTCCTCTGTATTGCCCCAAGCATTCTTAGTGCCTTCTTCCTGGCTTCTTTGGTCTGTTCTGATGCCCCCAATTTTGTGTTCAAAATAACACCTAAGTCCTTCTCCTGCTGAGTCACAGATAGTACTTGAATGGCAAGTGTGGGCTAGCAAGGCTTAGATCTAATGCTGATGTGCTACCAACCAGCTGGATATGCGATGTGATTACATGCTTCTGTATTTGAATCAAAGATCTTCCTCGAGTAGTAGGAATTGCAAAAGGCAACTACACATGTTAACATTACTGGATACTCATGTGGTCTGGTGAGAGGTATCAGGTAACATTGCTTAAAATGCAAATGGGGGCTGGAGTTCAGAAATCAACCACCTAATGACACCAGATGGTCTTCTGACCAGGTCTATCAGAACAAATTATTTGTGTATGGTGATTAAAGTAAATTTGTGCAGCAATAGCCTGCAGATGTATATTTTTAAAAGATTTAAAAAATAATAATTTACTGGAAAGTCAGTCAGTATGCCACCATGGGATGGTGTGCTTGCTGATATGCCTCTGCAATTTGCCATGTATTCCTTAAGGACAACACAAAATATGAGTGAATGTTTAATTTCCTGAATACATATGGTGGAATGGCAGTGGTTACCTTAGATGACTCGCAGGTCATCAAGAGCTCTTCACAGCTACTTGGAATTCCACATTAAAATAGTATCTAAAGGAAATATTTAGAGCTTCAACAATGTTATGATATGTAAAGAGAATTACCACAAAATGTTTAAACATATTCCCAACCAGAGGGCATATCAGGACCACTGTTTTGTTTCTTGTTCGACTCTAATCCTAGAGAAGCATTTCACAGATGGAGAGACTCTCCTTCCAGGCAGCCTCATCCTGGAAAAACTGCCAACCATGTTTCAGACAGATTCAAACTTACAAATGGAATTGCACAGGGAAGTGTTTTAAGTATAGCTCTATTTTTAATCATGACTAATGGCATTGGTATGACATTACCAAGCCAAATACATCAATCATTGTATGTATATGACTTTGCCTTTTAGACTCAAGCATCTACAGCACAAACCCTAGAATGGCAACTTCAGATGGTGGAAGCAGAGCTGGAGAAGTGTCATAATTTCAATGGTTCTATATTCTCTACTACAAGAACAGCAGCATGGTGTTTTTCCCATTGAAGCCAGCTAGGTGCTGACACAATCTTTCAGAGATAGGTTTCAAGACCATGGGTGCAAAGAGATATGGGCCCAGTGTGATCAACAAAACATATGTTAATCTGCCCACAAGTCTGAATGACTAACTAATTAACCATGCTGCTTCAGCTGATGAATTAGATGATTATGCACAACTTTTCAAAAGTTTGGCTAAAGTCTATGTGCACTACATCTAGTCTACATCCATTGTTCACATCCCTGGTCACATACTTGTGATTCCAGAAGGTTGGTTAAGCAAAATGTCCAAGATCAAAATTCATGTGGACTGTTCCCTAAAAGGCAAGATGCCTATCAACCTTAAAAGGCAAAATGCCTATCAAGATCAGTTTTAACTCTGAACATTCTCCTTGAAATTTTTCTTATAGCACTGCAAGCTATTGAAGTTATCCCATGGTAGTAGTTTTTTGGGAAGGGAGGAGGCATGGTCAAGATGCCCCCTCCCCCCTCAGGGATCTACCAGTCATGCTGCAACAAAATGTCCATTTCATTTCAGATGCCAATGCAAGATGGTACCTTGGAAATATTCATTCAGCTTCAATTGAATTTTGTTGGATGCGTTGGTGCTGCTATTAAGCAAGTAGCAAGTGTACCTGGCCAGTGAATAAGAAAACCATGGAACCCAATATATTTCACTTCACCTTTCCATTGGGTGAAGATGAAAGGTATAGACACAGTTTGTGAGGCATGCTTGTTGCTTCTTGAATTTTCAGACTGTGTACAATGAACTTATTTGAGCAGTATGATTTCTGCTGTTCTGGAGAGCACATTCTATATCTGAAGTTTACTTTTGAACATTCCCTTTCAAGTTATCAGAAATGTGTTTGTCCATTGGTTTTCTCAATTGACCTAGGATGACCTTCGCATAAGACCTTGTTGACCCCTTGCTAAGGTTACCCTGACCATTATGCACTTTCAAAGCAAGTGTTGCGATCCAGCAAGTTTTCATTATTCATGCCCAAGTTCTAATTTTCCATTCACTATGCACTATAGATGGAGATATTTCAGTTCACTGAACATCGCCGTGTTAAGACAACTGAGTGCATCTACATTGTACATGATCATCTCATTTGGCCAACCCTAAAGTCCAAGTAATTGACGAGTACACTTCCTGCTCGCCTTTCCCCACCATCTCCTTCAACTGTGCTTGAGTGGTCTAGGGGAAAGATGCTCGTCTCACAATCGGAAGGTTGTGGGTTCGAGTCTCACCTGTCGCTACTCTTCGCCCGCGACCAATCGGCGTGAGAGATTGGCGACGATACATGACTCAACGGTCGACGTGTCGTAAAAGCAATAACCAACGAAATGTATATATAGCTATAACCAAACGGTGTAAGTTCATATAGAACCAATTTAAATGGCCTTCCTGCATGTTTGGATGAAGCCCTGTGAGGTTTAGACACCGCTGAGCTGAGAAGACACCCATAAGATGTGCATCCCGAAAATGCTTGCGGCTATTTGTGTCCTAGTGTTCACGCACACCTTAGGACCGTTATCTTCTCGATCAGAGCAGCCATGCCAAGTAAGATGTTTTATCCTATGACTACGACCTGGTAACTCAAATGTGATGGCAGTAGACGTTTCGATCGTGTTCCCATTGTCAGGTGACCCTCCAGCAAGCTGGTGGTGCCAGTAGTGTCGGGTGTGTGGGCCCTCCGGCAAGGTGTGTTACTGTGCAGGTAGTATTGGGTGTGTCCTCCGTGTCCGGTGATACTCCGACAAAGTGGCGGTGGCGGTAGTGTTGGGTGAGTTCCCAGTGTCCGGTGTCCATCCGACAAGGTGGCAGCGGCGGCGGTAGTGTTTGCTGTGTGTTGCCCTCCGACAAGCTGGCAGTGGTGGTAGTGCTGGCTATGCCCCCAGTGTCCGGTGGCCCTCCGACAAGGTGGCAGTGGTAGCCGTCATCGGCAAGAGCGCTGGTGTGGTCGACGGAGGCAAGAGACGCACATTCCGAGACCTTCTCAGCCGGTCCGTGTTCATCGACCCGCCCAATCTCGGTGAAGGACAACAGGTGTGTAGCAATGCGCCCTTCAGTAAGCGACAGGAACAGTCATGAGAGAACACGGTTTGAAAGCAATGAACAGGATGCGTATTGAACCTCAGTTTGATCTGCACATATGTGGTGACCTGAACCTGTGGATATAGGGAGAGGGCTGGAGGTGGTGGAGCCGCCCTATACTTCAGTTTCAAGGATACGCAGATAGTTTGAAGCTGTGCACAGTGCAGAGGAGGAGCTTATCCTTTGATGTGTTCAGTTGATCTTTTATATGTTTGAGGAAGGAACAGGGTAGGGTGTCATCCTTTGAGGTTGTCAGTAGATTCTTTATCTGTCAGGTAATAGAATGGGAACCGATGGGGATGAGGATGAGATCAATCTCCACACTTCTTTAATGCAGGGAGATATTGCAGAAATGGCCCCACTTGACACACGAACCCAAGAATCGTATAGTTTCGTGCAATACTGGTTAAAAGATGTCTCATAACCGCCGGAAAATATTTTCCTTCACTCCCACCATGTCAGTGTGCTCATTGTGTGTTTCAGGGTTACACCCATATAGTATTATTCTTAATTCATGTTAGCTTTGCATATAAATTAGTAAACACCGCGCATTGGTGTATGTGTATGTAGAAGCATCTTCTCTCCTGTTGTGTCTTTTAGCCTGTTGACAGTGACTCGTTTGGACGCACTTTGCGAACATGGTTTGGAGTGATCACGAAATTTTACCATCTTCGGTGAAATTGTTTTGAAATTCGGACAAGAAGCACTTCGAGAGAGTGTCCTGATGTAGTGGTTGAGTCATGTTGTGCCATTGTTTGTGCATACTCTGAGACGTTTTGCCTTTTCCTCTTCACTCTTCCCGTTTACTTTAGCGAAATGCATATGCTACCATCGACTGCTGGGGTGTTAGTAATGCAGCTTCTCTGTCTGGGGAGATGCTGGCCCTGGCGATCGAGCGCGGTCTGAGCGTCGTCGCCGGACTTGCCGACGAGGCACTGTGTTGCAGACACACGTGGAAGGGGTCTACTGTGCCACTGAGAAGGTGGTGTACCTGCACCTTCACTCTCCGCTGGATACGTCGGTGCTGCACCGCATCTGCCAGGACTTGCAGCACACTGCTGATGACAGTGTGGGTATGGCGTCACCATGACTCGTGACTAAAAGAGCAGCCTTGTCCACGATTTTGACATCCAGAGCATCGTTATCTCCAGAAAACCTTCCTTTTCGTTTTCCTGATGAAAGTTTCAATGGTTTTTGACAGTGAAATGGCGTAAGATTATTGCAGTTAGAAAGAAGTACCAAATCTGTATAACCTTTCATTACCAGCTATCTTGCCATTAATAGTACCCTAAGTTGTTCAAAACAAAAAATACATATAATAACATATCAAATATGTATTATAATAATATAATAATAGTAATATAATAATAATGTAATATTAGTAATATTATAATGATATAATAATGGTAATATCATAATAATAATAGTATAATAATAATATAATCACAGTAAAAATAACTCTAAAATAACATACAATCCATATGTCTGCCACTATTTTATTTTATTTTATTTCACTATGCATGCCCTCCACGTATAGTGGCTGTTATGGCCACTGTAGTGTCTGACGTAGTGTGGGGTGGGTGCGGCACCCCTGAGTATCCGTGTGCCCGCCACTGCAGTGTCTCGCGTAGCGTGGACTGGGTGTGGCACCCCTGACCATCTGTCTGTGCTTGTGTGTGACCTGCCGTGGCACGTTCCAGGGGTTCTTGAGGCGCTGGTCGGAGCTTCGCTACTCAGCCGCCCGGGCACTACTGTTTTTGTTCTCTGTTTCCCACCTGGTGGTACTGTACCACCCTAGTCACGTGTTCGACCTCAGCTATATCCAGCTGCTGCTTACCGTGGACGTCTGTAGGTGAGCAACACCCTGCCACCGACCACAGGGCGATAACTTCAACACCCGCCGAATAGCGGTGACGCACACTGCTCGAGATGACGGTCAGGTGTTCAACTTGGCACCGCTTTCCTCACAATGGATCAAAGGCGATCGCAAGCCTGCGTCATTTCAATTCTGGTTTTGCTCCTAGTTGAACTACACCAAGCAGGGAACGAGTAGTCTAGGGGTGAGTTGCCCGTCTCACAATCGAAAGATTGTGAGTTAGAGTCTCCCCTGTCGCTACTCTTCACCCGCGGCCAATCGGCGTGAGAGATTGGCAACGCTGCATGGCTCAACGGTCGATGTGTCGTAAAACCAATAACCAACCGACCTACACCAAGCAATCAAGCTTGAAAGTGTTGTGTCTAGATACGAAACATAAATGTAGACCAGCACCCATGGATTCCAGTATCCTAAGTTAAACGTGGTTGATATCGTGCGCCCGTTACGGAAGAAAGACAAAAACATGACTGATTAAACTAGAAGTGTTTACCTTAGATGGTTTGCAGCGAATCTACCAGTTTGAAACCATCAGATCGTCGGTTCACTGCAGGCAAAGGCTGTTGCGCCACGTCTCTGACACACTTCGCACCGTGCCCGGGCTGCCGTCCGGCTGGCTCAACCACGGCCGACCTTGTCCGCCGCGCGTTCTCTTCTACTTCGCCGGCTGGCCGCCGGCGGTGGCGCGCCACAGGGCTCGCTGTGGCCGCGCGCCGTCCGAACAGCTGCAGCACAGTCTGGAGGACCAGATCTACCGCCTGCTGCGCAAGGTGCGCATCATCACAAACGCCAGGTGAGGCGGGAAAGCGGCGCCGTCGGCCAACTTTGTGAACACATTTTTGGTTCTGCATTATTTCGTCGTGCATAGCCTATACACATGCACACGCTATTTACACAACAACTGTTCCATGTTTAGAACCCCTCGCGGGGCAGTCTTAAACGCCCACTTGTTCTCTCCGCCGTGGCACGTCGTGCACGCAACGGGTATATCCCGACTGGTCAAACCTGGGGAACAAATGACTGCTGCGGTGACACGAAGAGCGACCACGCCCTCGGGGTTGCCTCGTGGTTGCCAGTCTCCATGAACCCGATGACGCAGGCGCTGACCATTCAGCGTAATGAGCTGATCACGCGGACACTTCCGACACAGCGAGCGCGCGCATTCGTGCTTCGGTCACGTCACAAATCGAACGACGTTCGCCAGGGGGAACACAGAAAGCCACTCGGGCGCGTCTTGTGCGTCAAATGCAGGACAGTCGAATTTATTCGAGATGTGCATTTCACCCATGTGTGCGTGTTGCGTGGTGGAGACAGCTTTGCGCAGTGTATGTGCCTGGTGGACGGAGCGCTGGCGCGGCTGTTGCAAGCATGGCCGTGAAGTTGAACGGTAGGTTTCTTCCAGGTTGATGATATTAATTTCATTTTCAGCTAAACTTCATTCGTTCATTTCGCTTTCACTTTCTTAATGCAAACTACTGAGCCTTCCATAAGCATGGCATCGGGCGACGCCAATATGATGAGGCACCGGCTTACGCAGGTCCTTTGTCTGGCGGCGGTATTCGTGACTGAAAGCTGCAGTTTTGGTGTTTGCGTGTGCGCCGAGTTGGTTCTGCTACGGCGCCCACGTCGAGTGTCAACATGTCATTTGTCATGCGCGCATTGTTACGTGGCGTACGCCGAATTGCCTGGTGTTGTAAACTGTGTCGCCAGTGCCCAGTCGCTGCTGGCGCTGCCCGGCAACCAGCCGTTCGTGTACGTGGAGAGCACGGCGTCCACCACACGCGACGACCCGCTGCTGGAGCGCGTGCGTCTGCTGCAGAAGCTGTGTCTTCAGTCTGGTCAGTGCCGCTCCGCCCGCTGTAGCCAGCCGACTCTGGCTCGTCTGCTGCAGAAGCTGTGTCTTCAGTCTGGTCAGTGCCGCTCCGCCCACTGTAGCCAGCCGACTCTGGCTCGTCTGCTGCAGAAGCTGTGTCTTCAGTCTGGTCAGTGCCGCTCCGCCCACTGTAGCCAGCCGACTCTGGCTCGTCTGCTGCAGAAGCTGTGTCTTCAGTCTGGTCAGTGCCGCTCCGCCCGCTGTAGCCAGCCGACTCTGGCTGGGTCCCAGAAACCCGTCCATCTGTTCCACTGGTGCGATATTGCGGTCTCCCTGATGTGTGTCCTGTGGTTATTGTGTTTTAGGTGGTTACACTTGTCTGTATCGCCGCAGCATCCAGTTTTATCACGACACTTGCCTGCAAGACGACAAGCACATCTCTTTTCTACGCTCACGATGCATGTGTATTTATCACACAACACAAAGCGAGCAATTGATAGCAGAGGTCCAAAGTTGTCTTCAAAACGACCTGAACCCAATTGGAGACTATAGAAAGTCAGTTAACAACGACGTACACCCCAGCGAAAATTGTGTTCCAAACACCGTCTAGCAAACGCAGCACTTGCCTCTCAGAAGGACGTGTTCAGGACACATAATTAGAGCAACCGATGTGAGGGAACACCTTGGCCTCATTTCCAAAAACGTCCATTGCCTTCATAACCATGTGAGCGAAAACGTCACAACGTAAGCGTAGCACTTAGCCCTTTGTACCCAGTAGCTCGTCTTTTGCCTAGATAGTACCGCAAAAACAACGTGTTCAAATTGGAAAAGTTGGATGGAAAATGATGTATAACTGGAAGTGTATTTGCATCGTATATTAGCTGCTTTCGTTTTGCTGATATTTACATCAGTCGTGAGTACATTTCAATTGCAATACTGGAGATCTACCTGATACAACATGCAGATAGTTACTTTCCTTCCCCTTCAGGTTTGCGTATTGTTGGGCGCCCAGCAGAACAAAGCTTGTATCATAGAAATGCATGCAACTTTTATATGTGCAATTTTGCTATCAACTTTGTTAAAATACAATTTGGGAGACAGAGAGCAAAATGAGTTCAATGTGAGGACCTAAGGCTAGATTCTGTGAATTATAATGCCTTCGATGTGACCGACAACGGCAGCAAGCCGACACGTTTCACCCCTCGTTTGTTCGAAAATATTGGAATTCACAGAGATGAGCCATTTTCATCAAGATGTTTATTTATATGTATGCTTATATATGTAGGTTTATGTTTCATGTAAATGTTTAAAACAAATTTACATTGGCACACAACCAAACATAAATTCGGGCATTTTGTGGTGAAATATACAGCGTGCATCTGTGGAACATGCTTGAGGAGCCACATAATCGGTCAGCCGGACTTGTGGCAGGTGCGCTGTGCAACAGTGTGGAACACGAAGCGTCTAGTTCAGATGCCAACTGGGTTGGCACAGACTCAAACTAAGGCAACAAATACGCAAAGTAGTTACGAACAACTACAACGCGCACACATTCCTATCCCAGGCGGTATCGGCAAGCGTTACCCCAGTCATGACTTGGTGGCACTGGAAGACCACTAATATATAGTGCTTAAAGTCGCCAGCAAATCGAGATCGTCATTGCGGAAATATTGTATTCCAGGCACAACACGTTAATGGAACTGGCCACTCAATGCACCCACTCCCAGCCATAAAAAGCTTAAATGCAACCCCGTCACTGTACGGATATGTCAAGTCAACATTGAGAAGCGCCGTGCACACACAAATTAGACTAGGCACGTAAAAGTCAAATTCACACATTTATAATTGAAAAGGTATATTTGCATTAGATGTGCTTGCAGCCACCACGAGATCATTGCTTTGTTCTTGTCCACTACACCTGCAGACAGACAGTTCTGTCAAAATGTCGCTACTGAACAAGACTACCACCTGTGTTTCCTTGCGGGCACAGGTGTTGCACGATGTGCAAGATGGCTGACGTCAGCTCCAGATGTTGCAACACCTGGACGTTACCCATCAGACGTTGCAAGGTGGCCACATCAGTCTGATCAGATATTGCAAGGTGGCCACATCAGTCCCATCAGATGCTGCAAGATGGCCACACCGTTTCAGATGTTTATGACAAAAACGGTTGTCGATTTGGCCAAGTAGATCGACACACTGTAACACCCACAGATTTGCTTGGATATTTAGGATGGAGCCGTGAATATTTTTGCATAGTAAACGAAAATTTATACACAGTATGCGAAGCAGTGAAGACCCTTGCGACGGAATATTGAGCCATCACTTCTCTCAGGCAGGGTTGCTGCGCTACAATTACCATCACGGGATGGTGTCTTATAACAAGATGGAAGCCTCTGCACGACTCCCGGCACCATGCTATTGCTTCCATCCTATGATGTCACAATTGCAAAATGCTATGCACTATAAAATGTTATATAATATATCAATTGCGATCACGGTTAGTTTAATATATAATATAGTATAGTATATTTTTACTATACAATGTATTATATTTTTTATATATTATATATTTAATATATTATATATTGAATTATATAATATTATATATTATATATTATATACTGAATATATTATATAATATAGTATATTTTTACTGCAGCACTACTACTATTGCCAATGTGCTTCTCATGCCACTAACTGGTTGTTGTTTTGTTGGGTTGAGGTAACGACATGGAATGTTCACTGAAAATGAGAGTAGAAGTAGAGCCGCGCCCGGCTGCACCACCTGACCTCATTATCTCACTGCACGACCTGACCGCACCTTGCTGCATCACCTGACTACACCAACTGCCCACATCACTTGATCCCATTGCCCGAGCCCACCACCTGAGCCCACCGCATGATCGTCGCGCCTAACCGCACCACCAGACCGCATCACCTGACCACATCACCTGACCGCACCACCTGACCGCATCACCTGACCACACCACCTAACCACACCACCAGACCACACCACCTGACCGCATCACCTGACCACATCACCTGCCCACATCACCTGACCGCATCACCTGACCGCACCACCTGACCACACCACCTGACCGCACCACCAGACCACACCACCTGACCGCACCACCAGACCACACCACCTGACCACACCACCAGACCACACCACCTGACCGCATCACCTGACCACACCACCAGACCACACCACCTGACCGCATCACCTGACCGCACCACCTGACCACACCACCTGACCGCACCACCAGACCACACCACCTGACCGCACCACCTGACCGCATCACCTGATCACATCACCTGCCCGCACCACTTGATCACACCACTTGATCACTCCACCTGACCGCCCCACCTGGTCTCACCACCTGACCGCGCCACCTAACCTCAGAGGATCGCGGAGCATCGCCGTCGGTGGCCTCCGTGGACGACCTCTGGGCGTCCCCGCCGCCGGCCGCCTCACTGGCCGCGCTCGTCGGACGCCACCTGAACACGGCACGCTCCAAAGGCTTCGACGACAACGTCGGCAAACATCTGCCGTCGCCAAACTTTGACGTGAGTGGTGGCTCCGCTTCTGACTGTTTACAGCGCGTATTACTGTTGTCCCTGCCAGTGTGGTGCCTAGTTAAGGTTAGGTTAGGCATAGTTAAGGTGCGGCGATTCTTATTCGGTAAGAGATGGTGGTTGGAGCATCGTAGTTACGAGTCCAGGGGTGGGATGCCAGATCCCGAACGGTAGGACTGTGGGTTCGAGCCTCACCTGTCGCTGCCTTTTGTCCGCGACTGACCGCCGTGAGAGGTCGGCGACGCTACATCGGCGAAAACGGTCGATGCGTCCAAAAGCCAATCACCAACCAGCACCGCAGTTACGGAAGACATTGTGTCATGGACTTTCGATTGTGTCATGACTCATGTCATGACTCATGACTCATCGATTGTGTCGGAAGACATTGTGTCATGACATTTGATCATCACTTTTAGTTCAGCATGACATAGTGGAAAATGGTTTGTCGCAAAGCTGTTGTTTGAAAAGCACCAATTTCATTATGCAATATCTGCTGCTTTTTGCGGAATCCGTCTAACGGGTGTTAAATACGCATTTGGAAAAAACTGAAGTCCGACAAAAAGCGATGTATTGATCGCAGTACCATACAACTTTGTACACATCATGCTACATTCAGTACTCACATTGCCAGCCTAGTGAATCAGCTGTTTGACGCCAACACAGCCAGCCAGCCGCACGCGCGCATATATATTCTACATGAGGGTCCGCGTCACTTCCGGGCTCAAGGGCTATGACTCTTGGCAGCCTTCTGAGCGCGGCTTCCGATGTGGCTTGCGACCCATCCTGGCAATTCTCCTGCTTAATTATTCCCTTCAGATCGTCTACCGGTCACAGTTGGGACAGTTTGGCACGTTGTGTGTATTGGGCAAATATCAGATGCACGCAGCCTGGAGCAGCTCCTCGATGTCCTTCTCGTAATAGAATGCCAAGTCAGGCCATAAGGCATACCGGCCAACGCTGTGGTGCTGAGCTATGAAGGTAAGTAGCTTGTCCTTTATGGAGTTTTTCTGGTTCTCGCGTCGAGTGCGCACTTGCGGGGCAGAAAAAAAGACTTCGAGATTCCTTGCTTCTTCGCCGCCAGCCACACCATGATGTTGATCGGGTACTTCTCTTTGATGTGGTACTTTACCTCATTAGGTATTTCCCCACCAGCGTCCCAACCACTCCCACTGTAGCATGTATCCACTGTTCTCAGACACGGCGTCCCTTTTGATTAAAAGTACGACTCATCCATGGTAACATCTCTTTTATCCTTTCCGCCGAGAAAGTCTCAAGTCAGCCTCCGGAGGCGTGCTCTTTTCATGAGGACCATTTTCCATCGGGACCGCCCCACCATCAGGCATGATCGACACTTCCCCTGGTCAAATATCGGTTGATTATTTCGTTGGTTTTTGATACGCTCAAATCAGAATTCTTTCGAAAGTTTGCTGTGTTTTTTTTTATGTGGAGATCTTTTCGCGAAAATTCGCGAACTTTATTGCGGGCATCCGACCTTCATTTCCACTCAATGATCCGGACATTCTCAAGAAACCTAGTAATGTTTGCATGCACAACATACTAATTCATGCGGTGTACCATATTATTATATGTATTTTCCATGTCTCTTCTTGGACTTCCAGAAGTCATCTTTGGCACCCATATCACTATATGCTGCTTCGTCTGGCAGAATCCCTTTCCTAATCTGAATTTCGTATTCTGGCATTGCAAACAGAACAAACTTGGTTTGATGCTCAACTAATCACTCTTCGTAGACGTGGGTACAGGTTCAAGCGATCCTCAACCAATGGCGAAGGATTTCAGAAAAAAGGTTCCCTACGCAAAGGTTCTTACTGAATTGCACATACTTGTATCACGGATGTTTGCTTCATGGATGTTTGTATGTCAGTTTCACCATGTATGCAGTGTGCACAAAGGTTCCCAAGCGCCAATGTTCATCCTGCCGCAAACGTGTATGCCAATAATGGTATTCGATAATTATAGAATATTCCTGTCGCAAGTGGTTGTGTTTGCAAATGCTCTCATGTGTAATTGTTCCTATGCGAAAAATAAAGCCTTACCTAAGCAGATCTAGATATATCCTCGTCAGTGGTCAGCGGATGCCGGATAATTTAAGAACTTGACCCTCCTCTCCCCCGAAAAAAGTGGCCCTGTATCTGGCAAAAAGACTCCATCGTCCCTGCACACATACTAACGGTGGCTACTCCACCAGCTGCCACCTGCCAACCTGTGGGTCACGGCCAGCGCCAAGCTGTACGACGAGATCATCCTAGTTCCACGCGGCTCGGCCTACCAGAAGGTAGGCGTACAGCGTGTCAGGGAGACTCAGCGGTACGCGTACAGAGTGTTAAGGTGACTCAAAGGTGGGCGGGAAGCGTATAAACAGGGTGACTCATATATAGGTTGCAGCGTGTCGTGGAGACTCAGCGGTACGCGTGCAGAGTGTTAAGGTGACTCAAAGGTAGGCGGGAAGCGTATAATCTGGGTGACTCATATATAGGTTGCAGCGTGTCGTGGAGACTCAGCGGTACGCTGCAGTGTGTCAGGGTGACTCAAAGATTGGCGTGCAGCGGTGATCAGGGTGACTCATAGATAGGCGTGCAGCGTGTCATCAGGGTGGCTCAAAGATGGTCGTGCAGCATGTCATGGAAACTCTTGCGTGCCTTTCTGAGCCTGTTCTTTGGAACTTTTTAGCTATGCCTGTTTTAAGTCTGGTTTCAGTATCCGTGATTTTACATTATGGGTAAGTGATAGTGAGTGGCTCTGTCATCGTACTTCAGCTTCCTGGCTATGACCCGTTGAGACGAGACCCTCAGCTTTTGACCTGTGAGAGCGCGACCCCTGACCTGTTGGTACCTGGTCCCTAACCTGTTGGGACGTGACCCTCAACCTCTGACCAGTGGGATCGTAAGCCCTGAGCTGTCAGGAAGTGACTCTCAGCCGCTGACCTGTCCGGACATGACCCTGACCTGTCGAGACGTGGTCCCTGATCTGTGGAGACATGGCCGTGTGTCTCTGACATGTGGCGATGTGGCCATTGACCTGTCTGGACATCGCCCTGAGTCCTGATCTGTCGGGACGTCGCCCCTGATCTGTCTGGACGTGACCTTGACCTGTCGAGACGTGACCCTGACCTGTGGAGACATAGCCGTCTGTCTGACATGTGGCGATGTGTCCCCTGACCTGTTGGGACATCACCCCGAGTCCTGACACGTGGCGATGTGGCCCCTGACCTGTGGAGACATGGCCGTCTGTCTCTGACACGTGGCGGTGTGGCCTCTGACCTGTTGGGACATCACCCTGAGTCCTGACACGTGGCGATGTGGCCCCTGACCTGTGGAGACATGGCCGTCTGTCTGACATGTGGCGATGTGTCCCCTGACCTGTTGGGACATCACCCTGAGTCTTGACACGTGGCGATGTGGTCCCTGACCTGTGGAGACATGGCCGTCTGTCTCTGACATGTGGCGGTGTGGCCTCTGACCTGTTGGGACATCACCCTGAGTCCTGACACGTGGCGATGTGGCCCCTGACCTGTGGAGACATGGCCGTCTGTCTCTGACATGTGACGATGTGGCCCCTGACCTGTCGGGACATCACCCCAGTCCTGACACGTGGCGATGTGGCCCCTGACCTGTGGAGACATGGCCGTCTGTCTGATGTGGTGTGTCCTGTTGGCTCACCCGTCTGACACGTGGATTGGTCCCTGACCTGTGGACATGGCCGTCTGTCTCTGACATGTGGCGATGTGCCCTGATGTTGGGACATCACCCGAGTCCTGACACGTGGCGATTGGTCCCTGACCTGTGGAGACATGGCCGTCTGTCTGACATGTGGCGATGTGTCCCTGACCTGTTGGGACATCACCCGTCCTGACACGTGGGATGTGGTCCCTGACCTGTGGGACATGACCGTTGTTGACATGTGGCTGTCCCTGACCTGTTGGGACATCACCCTGAGTCCTGACACGTGGCGATGTGGCCCCTGACCTGTGGAGACATGGCCGTCTGTCTCTGACATGTGACGATGTGGCCCCTGACCTGTCCGGACATCACCCTGAGTCCTGATCTGTCGGGACGTCGCCCCTGACCTGTGGACGTGACCCTCAGCCGCTGGCCGGGCTCAGCTCGGCGCTGGACTCTGACACGCGATTCTCAGAGACCCGATGCTCCAAGGTACTGCCGATGGCCGTGGCGGCCTATCAGGAGGGTCTGCCGGCCCGCTACTCCCTGCAATATCACACCTCAAAGGTCAGCCTGGGCATATTCATAAGAGGGCTTTATTATCTGGGTACAACACTTTCAACATCAGGTATGCTTGTCTTAGTGATCGTCCGCAGTATCATGCGATCGAAATATTTTGTGTGTTATGGGAGCGAAATGTACATTTCCAAAACGGATTATAATCCACTACCTCCTTCCAAAGATTATAAGGGCACGAAATCAATAATGTTTTTGGCGTTGCTTCCTTGGATGTTTTCTAGTTTTCTGGAATGTTTTCGCGTAATTGTTTCATGTGGCAAGTTAGTACCGGTCGCAAATTTACGAAGACAGTTGGACTTCTGGTGAGGCTGGAGTGACCTAAAGGTCATTAATGGCAATGGCACACATGGTGTTCAATTTGTAATATGGTATCTAGTTGTAGTTCCAGTCAGGTGAAGTTCTATTTGTTCTCTGGCATCCAGTGTGTGTTCAGACATTTCTGCCATTTTTTTCCTGTGTCGACATTTAACATTTAATGAGACTTAATTCATGCCTTACTTAGTTTTAAATATGTGTATATGCACATTCTACGGCGCACATCAGGACATTGATTTTGTCACGTCTGAATATAATCACCGAACTAACCAAAAGACCAGATCTATCGTTCGGCGTTTGATTCGGTTTGATGCTGAGGTTGGTGCGGTGTGCGTGTGACGTGTCTGGCCCGACCAGATGGCACACGCGGCGGCTCTGTTTGATGTTGAGGTGGGTGTCGTGTGCGTGTGACATGTCTGGCCCGACCAGATGGTACACGCGGCGGCTCTGTTTGATGTTGAGGTGGGTGTGGTGTGCGTGTGACGTGTCTGGCCCGACCAGATGTCACACGCGGCGGCTCTGTTTGATGTTGAGGTGGGCGTGGTGTGCGTGTGACGTGTCTGGCCCGACCAGATGTCACACGCGGCGGCTCTGTTTGATGTTGAGGTGGGCGTGGTATGCGTGTGACGTGTTTGGCCCGACCAGATGGCACACGCGGCGGCTCTGTTTGATGTTGATGTGGGCGTGGTATGCGTGTGACGTGTTTGGCCTCGACCAGATGGCACACGCGGCGGCTCTGTTTGATGTTGAGGTGGGCGTGGTATGCGTGTGACGTGTTTCTGGCCCGACCAGATGTCACACGCGGCGGCTCTGTTTGATGTTGAGGTGGGTGTGGTATGCGTGTGACGTGTCTGGCCCGACCAGATGGCACACGCGGCGGCTCTGTTTGATGTTGAGGTGGGCGTGGTATGCGTGTGACGTGTCTGGCCCGACCAGATGTCACACGCGGCGGCTCTGTTTGATGTTGAGGTGGGCGTGGTGTGCGTGTGACGTGTTTGGTCCGACCAGATGGCACACGCGGCGGCTCTGTTTGATGTTGAGGTGGGCGTGGTATGCGTGTGACGTGTCTGGCCCGACCAGATGGCACACGCGGCGGCTCTGTTTGATGTTGAGGTGGGCGTGGTGTGCGTGTGACGTGTCTGGCCCGACCAGATGTCACACGCGGCGGCTCTGTTTGATGTTGAGGTGGGCGTGGTATGCGTGTGACGTGTCTGGCCCGACCAGATGTCACACGCGGCGGCTCTGTTTGATGTTGAGGTGGGCGTGGTATGCGTGTGACGTGTCTGGCCCGACCAGATGGCACACGCGGCGGCTCTGTTTGATGTTGAGGTGGGCGTGGTATGCGTGTGACGTGTCTGGCCCGACCAGATGTCACACGCGGCGGCTCTGTTTGATGTTGAGGTGGGCGTGGTATGCGTGTGACGTGTCTGGCCCGACCAGATGTCACACGCGGCGGCTCTGTTTGATGTTGAGGTGGGCGTGGTATGCGTGTGACGTGTTTGGTCCGACCAGATGGCACACGCGGCGGCTCTGTTTGATGTTGAGGTGGGCGTGGTATGCGTGTGACGTGTTTGGTCCGACCAGATGGTACACGCGGCGGCTCTGTTTGATGTTGAGGTGGGCGTGGTATGCGTGTGACGTGTTTGGCCCGACCAGATGGTACACGCGGCGGCTCTGTTTGATGTTGAGGTGGGCGTGGTATGCGTGTGACGTGTCTGGCCCGACCAGATGGTACACGCGGCGGCTCTGTTTGATGTTGAGGTGGGCGTGGTATGCGTGTGACCTGTCTGGCCCGACCAGATGTCACACGCGGCGGCTCTGTTTGATGTTGAGGTGGGCGTGGTATGCGTGTGACGTGTCTGGTCCGACCAGATGGTACACGCGGCGGCCGTGTTCCGGGCGCACGCCCGAGGCCCCTGCTGCGGCGAGTACCTGGCCCAGCTGGAGGCCGAGTGCACCGAGCTGTGGCGCGACGGCCGTCAGATCTGCGAGGCGCTCAGTCACACGGCCAACCCGTGCATCAACCCCGTGCACCGGCTGCCCGGAGAGCCGGACGACGCCGCTGAGGACGAGCACAGGTGGGTCACATGTGCCACTCACTGCGTCTGCCGTCAACAGCCACACCAGTGTGTTATCCCGCCAAAGAACGGGGTCTGCTGAACGCCAGTGAATACAGGCGGCGTACGGTAAATCATGTTGGGTATGAATCAGTGATCTTTAGCTTATTTTAGGCATCACTCAGTCTCATTCCTCCGAACTATACTACGGCGAAAATTTCGTGATTTTTTTTGACGCGGCAGCATGTTCATTCATTCATCATCTTGATATTTATCCACTATTATGTATTAAGATATTATTTAGGAGTTGACATTGTTCGCTGCCCATTCTGTGCCTCTTTGAGCGTTTTCAGATGTGTATTGACGACCAAACTGAAAATGGCAGCCAATAACATTATAACCCACACCTACTTGTCTATCCAAGTATTGAAATCGCTGCCTTGTGAGATATTAGGTTGGAAATGCTTCATTTAGATTACTGTTTAAAATACACGATTTTTAAGCATTTGGGAAAACAGCTGTCAGATAGACTACAATCCAGCTAAACACATTATAGCATGGCACAATTAAGGCACAACACAGTGCTAAATGCAGCATTTCTTCGCAGCCCCAATTCTCAACATTCATTCAGGACTAGCATGGTGAGTAATCTGGCCTGTTCTGTAATGGATGAAAAAGCCTGTGCCATGCGCTATGCCATGCACTGTTCTGCGCTACTGTGGCCTGTCCTGAGTGTAACCCACGCGTCGTGTTACTGCCCAAGAGGCGGGAGATGGAGCACTGCTCGGGGGTGCGGTACCTGTCCTGAGTGTAACCCACGTGTCGTGCTGCTGCTACTGCTCGGGGTGCGGTACCTGTCCCGAGTGTAACCCACGTGTCGTGCTGCTGCCCAGGAGGCCGGAGATGGAGCACTGCTCGGGGGTGCGGTACCTGTCCCGAGTGTAACCCACGTGTGCTGCTACCCAGGACGTCGGAGATGGAGCACTGCTCTAGGGTGCGGTACCTGTCCCGAGTGTAACCCACGTGTCGTGCTGCTGCCCAGGAGGCCGGAGATGGAGCACTGCTCGGGGGTGCGGTACCTGTCCTGAGTGTAACCGACGTGTCGTGCTGCTGCTACTGATCGGGGTGCGGTACCTGTCCCGAGTGTAACCCACGTGTCGTGCTGCTGCCCAGGAGGCCGGAGATGGAGCACTGCTCGGGGGTGCGGTACCTGGCCACGTGCAACTGCGGCCGTAAACAGCGACAGCGGGACGATCCCTTCCAGGTGGGCGTCGGCCGTGTATGCGGCGGTGGGGGCGCGTATTCATTACAGCGTGTGCGGCGTGACTGGAGTTCGGTGGCCGGACGGGTCCTCGGAAACTTAGTCTAAGTCAGTCAGTATTGATCGAACTTGTCTAGTATGATATAAATGCCAACACCAGGTATTCGTTAGTGTATCCGTTGTAGAGCTGCAATGGTTGCAGATGCGTGAGTGTAGCTTATTTCGTTGAGCTGCAAGTGTGTCCCAGTTGTATAGCTAGGTTTCCTGGAGCATCCACATGCACCGTTGTGACTGCAGTTTTGCCTAACTATCCACACTATGCTATGGACGGCCTCCATGGCATGGACTGCAACTGACCACCCCAGTGCCGATGCAATGCACCAGGCACGCGCCATCAAGAGTTGATGGTTGATGGTCTTGTAAAGAGTTGATGGAAAAAGTTCATGGTCCTGTATCCTGCCACTTGATGGTCCTGTATCCTGCCAGTTGATGGTCCTGTATCCTGCCAGTTGATGGTCCTGTATCCTGCCAGTTGATGGTCCTGTACCCTGCCAGTTGATGGTCCTGTATCCTGCCAGTTGATGGTCCTGTATCCTGCCAGTTGATGGTCCTGTATCCTGCCAGTTGATGGTCCTGTATCCTGCCAGTTGATGGTCCTGTACCCTGCCAGTTGATGGTCCTGTACCCTGCCAGTTGATGGTCCTGTATCCTGCCAGTTGATGGTCCTGTATCCTGCCTGTTGATGGTCCTGTATCCTGCCAGTTGATGATCCTGTATCCTGCCAGTTGATCGTCCTGTATCCTGCCTGCTGATGGTCCTATATCCTGCCAGTTGATGGTCCTATATCCTGCCAGTTGATGGTCCTATATCCTGCCAGTTGATGGTCCTGTATCCTGCCAGTTGAGCCTGTATCCTGCTTTGGTCCTGTATCCTGCCAGTTGATGGTCCTGTATCCTGCCAGTTGATGGTCCTGTACCCTGCCAGTTGATGGTCCTGTATCCTGCCAGTTGATGGTCTTGTATCCTGCCAGTTGATGGTCCTGTATCCTGCCAGTTGATGGTCCTGTATCCTGCCAGTTGATGGTCCTGTATCCTGCCAGTTGATGGTCCTGTACCCTGCCAGTTGATGGTCCTGTATCCTGCCAGTTGATGGTCCTGTATCCTGCCAGTTGATGGTCCTGTATCCTGCCAGTTGATGGTCCTGTATCCTGCCAGTTGATGGTCCTGTATCCTGCCAGTTGATGATCCTGTATCCTGCCAGTTGATCGTCCTGTATCCTGCCTGCTGATGGTCCTATATCCTGCCAGTTGATGGTCCTGTATCCTGCCAGTTGATGGTCCTATATCCTGCCAGTTGATGGTCCTGTACCCTGCCAGTTGATGGTCCTATATCCGGCCAGTTGATGGTTCTGTATCCTGCCAGTTGATGGTCCTGTATCCTGCCAGTTGATGGTCCTATATCCTGCCAGTTGATGGTCCTGTATCCTGCCAGTTGATGGTCCTGTATCCTGCCTGCTGATGGTCCTATATCCTGCCAGTTGATGGTCCTGTATCCTGCCAGTTGATGGTCCTATATCCTGCCAGTTGATGGTCCTGTATCCTGCCAGTTGATGGTCCTGTATCCTGCCAGTTGATGGTCCTGTATCCTGCCAGTTGATGGTCCTATATCCGGCCAGTTGATGGTTCTGTACCCTGCCGGTCGGCACTGCTGTGCTGTATCCTGTGGGCGGACGACGCTGCAGCGCTGTCTTTTGCTAGCATTGGCATGTTGTCCCGCAGGTGCGTCGCGCCAACTACGACTTCTACGTGAGCCTAGCTGAGGGCTGCTGCGCCCGCCTGCCCCACCACCAGTTTCCCGTCTTCCGTCCAGGAAGCACTGCAGCTAGGTGAGCTGCTGTTGTTCGTCTCTTCTCTGAAACGTGCTCCACTGAACACGACATACTTCTTAAATACTGGAGGGAATCGAATGCTAGGCTGCAAATTTGCACTCGTACAGTTCATTTTGTATGCAGCGTAGACCAGAAAATATTAGTTTCGTTCTAGGTATCTCTACTATGACTTAATCCTCGTCAGTCCAGGGGTTTGATGCGCCCATTGACAAATTTCAGGTGTTGGCATGTCACCGCTTGTGGTGGTGTCTGTATGTGTGGTGACGTCAGTACCGTGCCATCCCCAGGGTAGTGGCTGTGTCTATGTGTAGTGACGTCAGTACCGTGCCATCCCCAGGGCGGTGGTGGTGTCTGTATGTGTGGTGACGTCAGTACCGTGCCATCCCCAGGGTAGTGACTGTGTCTGTATGTGTAGTGACGTCATTACCGTGCCATCCCTAGGGCGGTGGTAGTATGTGTGGTGACGTCAATACCGTGCCATCCCCAGGGTAGTGGCTGTGTCTGTATGTGTAGTGACGTCAGTACCGTGCCATCCCCAGGGCGGTGGCGGTGTCTGTATGTGTGGTGACGTCAGTACCGTGCCATCCCCAGGGTAGTGGCTGTGTCTGTATGTGTAGTGACGTCAGTACCGTGCCATCCCCAGGGTGGTGGTGGTGTCTGTATGTGTAGTGACGTCAATACCGTGCCATCCCCAGGGTAGTGGCTGTGTCTGTATGTGTAGTGACGTCAGTACCGTGCCATCCCCATGGCGGTGGCGGTGTCTGTATGTGTGGTGACGTCAGTACCGTGCCATCCCCAGGGTAGTGGCTGTGTCTGTATGTGTAGTGACGTCAGTACCGTGCCATCCCCAGGGTGGTGGTGGTGTCTGTATGTGTGGTGACGTCAGTAACGTCTCCAGGGCGGTGGCGGTGGTTTCGGCTGGTGGCAGACGGCACACTCAGACAGGCTCAGCCGCTGCGGACTCGGCCGCAGATACTGAGTCAGCTGATCCCGAGGAGGCCACCATCTCGCCAACATTCGGACTCGGTCTCAGTGCGTGCTGTACTACCCACCGCCGTACCTCGCACTGCCGTACTACCCACCGCCGTACTACCGACTGCCGTGCTACCTACTGCTGCTGATGATGTTGTGGTCCGATCAAACTGTCCGTATAGCCGGACAGTTTCATACTCAAAGATACCATCATGTGTATTATGTAAGATGAACCAAAAGGTAGTTCGGCAATGTAAATTGCTGCCGTTGTATGCTAACTATCAAACGCTGAAGCAGAAAACAAGTGATTCTTAACATAAGAGGACGTGACTGGATTGTGTTGTCTTCCTCAACATTCGGGTCCTCGGTTGTTAGCGTTATTGATTCATCAGGACATTGTTAGTATATGGTATGCAATGCGGCTCGTTGCGGTATTGTATACCGTATTGCTACTGTTTCCGTACAATTCCTCCTTGTGTTGCAACATCAGTAATAGTATGCATTATTGTGTGCAATCTACCCCTCGTGACGTTGAGCTTATGTTGGTTGCTGCTAATCGCAGTTCCAGGGAAGCGATCTTCGGGTTTACCTCACGTGGCCCAATGTCAACCTTTTGCTATGGGACCTTCCGTGACTCCTGATGACCGTGCGTGACCTTTTTGGATTGACATGCTATTTTGGATGACTATATAGCCAGTAAGCTTCCTTTGGGGGAGCGGTTTCCTCACTGGTTAAATATGGCACCTAAGTGCAGCTGTGCTCATTGCTCTACGCTCCACCCAGTTGGAACTTGGTTGGCCTAACCCGGAAGAAGGTGACGCGATACGATAATTTATAATGAGAGAAAGAAAGGGAACTCAACTGATCAAGAAACTCAACTGACCTCGCCGCAGGAAAGGTCGCAGGTCGTGTAGTATTCACTGCGCCAGCCTTGGGTGCAGCCGTCAGCCGGTGACGACGGTGGCGGTGGCGGGATGCACGGGCCGGCGTACTGCGCTGTGTCAGTGTCAGTGTCTGTGTCTGTGTCTGTTTGTGTCAGTGTTTGTGTCGGTGTTTGTGTCAGTGTCTGTGTCTGTGTCAGTGTCAGTGTCGGTGTCTGTGTCTGTGTCTGTGTCTGTGTCAGTGTCAGTGTCTGTGTCTGTGTCGGTGTCGGTGTCGGTGTCGGTGTCGGTGTCAGTGTCTGTGTCTGTGTCTGTGTCAGTGTCTGTCAGTGTTTGTGTCAGTGTTTGTGTCTGTGTCTGTGTCAGTGTTTGTGTCAGTGTCTTTGTGTTTGTGTCAGTGTTTGTGTCAGTGTTTGTGTCAGTGTCTGTGTCAGTGTCAGTGTCAGTGTCGGTGTCTGTGTCTGTGTCTGTGTCAGTGTCAGTGTCAGTGTCAGTGTCAGTGTCTGCGTCTGTGTTGACAGGTCAAGGCGACGCCGACGTGCCGGGCAGGAGCGGTGACGCAGACGGCAGCCCCTCCGACATCTCACTCACCCTGAGGAAAGGTGAGCGGATCACCACACCACTCCGGGGCGGGGATGGCCGAGTGGTTAAGGTGCTGAGCTCTGGGTACCAAAGGTTCTGGGTTCGACACTCGCACCGCTCGGGACATTTCCCAATCCCGCGGCCCGCCGGCGAAACAGTGTGGGCGGCGCCATTAGCCGTGAATGGGCACAAAGTGCGTCGTGAATCATCCAATAAACTAACAAACAAACACCGCGTCGCTCCCGGCGCTGAGTTTCAACTGGTCGTCAGGCGATGGGGCACCAGAGGTGTCATTTTGGTGATTCAGTGGAGTCGGCGTGTCGCTGTATGCACTTTCCATGCTCCCCCCCTCCTAATATTGACTCCATCGCCTCAGCGTCCTCCAGATTCAACGTGGGGCATAGATATTTAACGTAGAGTCGCACCTACAAATCCTTTTGAGTCTCTTTGGCGGTAAATGCGTGTCATTCCCAATCGATTTTATAAATGCTAGCCCGTGAGTCGGATCAGAGTATGTCGGCGCAAGCTAACATCGTCCTGGAATCCTCATACCCTCATACAAAATGTGAACATCAGGCTCAATCGTAGCTCTCAAATGGGAGAAGTAGGGCCCTTTGAAAAAGGAACATCTCAATCCGTGGGTGGCCTATGGTCCGACGCACGATGTTTGTCGATGACTAACCTTCTGGACACGAAAGTCGAGATCTATGCTATTTTCGACAATTTTCCGGGATGAGACAGGTAGTGTAGGTAAAATGGCATGTGTAGAGGACAATAACCATCTCCCCAAACCAGAAATTGTCGAACGACGTCTCCTTCGGCATTGAACGCATGTGCGTTAGAGTAAGGGCTTCGGCGGAGCGCTTCGATGCTTCGCACTGCCGAAATGTGTAGAGTTGCAATTTCACGGAGTCCGATGAGAGTCGGATAGTGCCTCCTGTTGAATACCTGTTCTCTACCTGATAATGCTTTATTTTAAGTAATAACCAATAACCCACCGAAGCCGCTTAGATGGCATTGCCACCAAATTTCACTTGCGCACCGATTATGTGTTACGGAATCTGGGTAACCACCACGTCATGGTGAATGTTACGATCGTATCTATAAGTGGGAATAAAGCGAGCAAAATTGCGCTGTTAATTTAGTTGGCATGCTGCGAGTCACGATGTGTATGTTGGTTGTCATGGAACAGCAAATATGATTAATTGAATAGCTACCCTGGACATTTATGTGCTGTCCGATTGGCTGATTCGTGGATTAGATCTATTAATAGGTTGTGTGTTCTTCTTTCATATGTACTGATGATTATATTAACAGGAGGTCCATGCTACTTGTACTTCTCCTCTTCGTTGACCGGAAAAGTATTCTGTGATGAGAGTTACACACACAGCCATATCCTATGTATATTTACATCAGTTCCTGCGTAATTGTTACGCTGGTCAAGGGCAGGTCGACGGGTGTGCACGTGATCTCTGCGATAAACCCGACCAAATGCGCGTTGCAGGCTCATCAGATTCGTGGTCTTCCGGCCATCCATTGCTGCACGTGTATCGATCGATATGGAAAAAAAGATTATCGATAACGTGGCGAGAATGTATTTTCGTGACTTCTTCGCTTTCTGGATAGTTTTGCTCCAAAGTCTGGAAAAAAAAACATAAAAACACATCCATCCCTGGAATATATTTACAGCGACTTCGTGGCGTAGCAATTTATTGAAAGACGAGTTCTTGTTAGCCCCGTCAGAAACTTAAGAAACAATGATACTGCTGTATAACTGACCAAGTGTACACATTTTGATTCAAATAACGGATAGTGGCATAGTTTTCCACTGAAGCTCTCTCTCTCCATATGCGCTGCAGATGGACAAAAGAAGCCGGAGGTACTGCCATCGACGGAGGAATACCTGGATGGGATGGCCACCACCACTACACCACGCCACCTGCTGCCCGAATACCAAAGCTTTAGCCTGGTCTGTTTGGGACAGTCGTCGCTGTATTCACATTCCATCGGGTTGAGCGGCTTTCTTCAGGTAAGCGTGCGCATTAATCACACCATTCCCTTAGCTGGTTTCTTCAGGCGATTTCACAAGACGTCGATGGGCGGGCTTCTCCAGAAAACTGATGTGCCGTCCTCGGGTGTGCTTTCTCAGGTACTGTAACGCAGTATATTGCGTCTGAAGTCCATGTTCTTTATTGTATGCTGTGATGATGTGTGTCTAAAGCATTAGCTCGCGCGCAAGACTATGACTGCTGCAGAATGTACACCTAGCATGGCCCTGTGGCTCGGGATTACGATAGAATCCAGAGTGGCGCCACTTCGCTGGAAGAAGGCCAATGTGGCTTTGTGGGTCCCAGAGAAGTGAGAATTGCTAAAATATATAAAGGGCCTCCGGTCAGTGTTGAGAGGGTCGTCGAGAGGAAGCGATACCGACCCGACACATCCCATGCAATTATCTGTCATCAACTTCCCTGCCTCAAGTAGCGGGGATATTTCGGTGATGCCTTTTCTGTGGAAGCAACTGGAAGGAAAGGTGGCAGATGGGTCAGTTTCTCAGTCGGACTCGATGTGTCCTGAAGCTACAAGGGGCGTTTCTGAGACCACCAAACTTCTGGAAAGGTGCCGCTGTGACTGAGAGGTGTCCTGGTCGCCTCTACATCTTTATCTGTTACTGCCAATGCTTCTCCGTCTCTGACTCGTGTGCTCCGTATGCTAATGACCTCTGGGAGGAGCCCTGCCCTAGGTAGCCCTGACGCTACCAAATGCAGCTCTGGCACTGTCATCTGGAATATTTCTCCTGTCATGTTCCGTCGGCCGTGGTGATAATCTTCCTCGCAGTTAGGCGAGCTGGCAAATTGTTTGGGAACTGGTGACGCGATTGCACAGCTAAAAAGAGGCATCGAATCATTGTATTGTTTTTTTCTTCAAAATGATGTATCCTCCATTAAAACCCGTTCGAACGCAAGAAAGCGCTTAAATTCGGTTATTTGTCAACTATGTCCCCTGTATTACCCGCCGTCGTTCCTTATGGAAACCCCGGCTATACCGCTGCAATCGCACTCTAATTTGTGTACTCAATTATTCGTTAGTCCTTCTGTTTGAATTTGGGCGCCAAATGACCCCGTAGTCGGCGCGCCCTTAAACCCAAATAATTAATCAATCAATTGTTTGAATTGTTCCTCATTCCCTGGCTGGCTGTCATTGTATAAGATCTACTATGTATTTAAATGACTAACCTACCTCGCTGAAAATGCTGCCTATTTGGTGTATTGGCCATTTCCACCTGCGTTAGGCTTAGACCCCCTCCAGAAGTAACTATCAGTGCAGGTGATGGCTGCTTCCTGTATAACTAGTGTTGCTCGTATTTTTAGGGTTCCAACTACTTGTTGCCATGGGAGCTGAGGATGAAAACCGAGAAGCAAGACACCGGGAAGCGTTACATTAAAAGAAAAGGTCGGTAATCTTACCAATGTTACAGGTGAGGCCATTCTTCCAAGAGAATGTTCCTCACATCGTGTAAGTTTCATAATCTGTATACATTTTTTCACTTCACTTGATGTGTTTCACCACTCACATCAGCAATGGTGATGACAAAGGTGGCAAAGGATCGCCGCAAAAGCCCGAGGCATAATTCTGGGCGCCTTTCCGTGAAGCAATTCCATCCCAGTGGCAAGAAGCAAAATAAGGTGATCCGGCAATACCGGGAACGCGCCAACCTCGCCCATGATCAGCCTACCACAGGTTGAGCAAACACGTCGTCCCTAAAGTATTAAGTGATCTAGAAGAGGGGCATTCGTATAGTACCCTCGAGCATGGACGTAAGAACAGGGGGAGACAGGAGTCATTTTCTCAATATGTTTAATCCGTGTCATTAACCATATGCTAGTTGCCTGAAAAGATCAGCTTAAAGTGGGCCTGGAAAGGAAAGCGAATGCGATGCCACTTTTCACCGCAAGGCTGCCTCCCCTCCGTTCTTCCACCGGACGACTATTTCCGCCACACAGAACTGTCTGACCGGCCTGCAGTCAACCATTTTAATAGCGCTATATACCACTACTTCAGCCGATTTTATCTGAAGCCCAGACTAATAATGTGTCATATCAACAGGAACAAATTAATCCTACGTTAAAATTCTCCCAGAAAGCAACGTGAAACTCAGTTTCAATATTTCCCGTTTCCAGACACATACGACATATACGCGAAGGTGTTCATCGGGTTCGAGTACGAGTGTCCGCGAGGCAATCGGTTCACATTGTCACTGCCGGATCGTGTCATGAAGGTCATGGGGTCAGCGCAGGTCAAGGAAAGCGCATCCGTCGTGGCCAACAGCGACATGCCACTCTACTTCAACTGCCCGTGCAGGTATGGGTCACATTTGGCCAATTGTATGTTTTGGTGATAAATTGGTCACAGGGTTGTGGAAACGTGCGTAGTGGCGAATGCATGACACGCTTAATTCAGATGTTCTTCTGAGAACTATGATAAATGTCCATGGTCTGATATGATTGTGGTAACTCTGCACCATGCGCCAATATGTGAAGTGAGTTGGCTAATTCACACAGATGTAAGCATATAGTTCAATCGCAATGCATACTTGTTTTGCTGCACAAACATCTGGCTTGTAGTAATTGTATGCAAGCTTTATTTCCGAAAACTTCTACGTAGATGCTTATCTCTGGTGTCCCAATGTTCGCATCAGTTGCATTTTAAACCTCATTTTGGTGATTCGAATCGAGCGATGTCCGAGAATCCATGATCCGAGGGGAGGTTTGACCAACGGTCCCGCCATTACCGACGCGCGCCACCCGACCTGTGTCGACAGCAAACCGCTGAAGCCGTTCGTGGGCCAGCTGATGCGGGTGCACGTGGTGACGCCCAAGTCGTCGGTGCGCGTGACGCTGGAGCCGCGCGTGCAGCCGGAGGCGGCCGACGGCGCCACGTTCGTCACCGGCTGCCAGTCGCCGGTGGAGCTGACGCCGGGCGCCTACTGGGTGCTGCGGCTGCCCTACCTGTACTGCGACGGCGGCCGGCTGGTGGGCGCGCCGCCCGCCCAGGAGGTGGCCGCCGCCGGCCGCGGACTCCTGCTCAAGGACATGTTCGGGGTGGTCATCAGAGACGAGATGTGATCGCTTCGGCGGCCGCCCGCTGTCTGACGTTGGTGTGTGCGCTGTTCTGGTTTGTGGTGTGCGAGAGTGACGGCCGACTGTTGTCTGCCACTGGTGTGTGCGCTGTTCTGGTTTGTGGTGTGCGAGAGTGACGGCCGACCGCTGTCTGCCACTGGTGTGTGCGCTGTTCTGGTTTGTGGCATGCGAAAGTGGCGGCCGCTCACTGTTCTATGTGAGTGCAGCGGAGAAATGAGGCGGAACGTTTAAGGTGCAACCACGTACCAAATTTTCCGAAATATTTTGGTAATATAGTTGCTGCGGCCGTTGGATGGTGGTTTGGTATTGCGATAACATTTTGTATGGACGACTCTCCTTGAGTCGACGACTCCTTCAACGACTCTCCTTGAGAGTCAGATACTGGAATTATGTAGAGTCTCGTTTCTGAAAACCGACTGACGTGACCCGCTGAAATACTGCTAAAAGTACGGTGGTGCTGCCGCGCGACCTCTGGCAGATGTTGTTCCCGTCGAAACGGAAGGCTGTTAAACCTCGCCCTTAAGATATCGTTTACAAGAACATCACCAGATGGGGGAGCGGGCAGGCCCAATCGTGCCCTCTGGCCCCTTGAGACGCTGATATTGTGTGTCAGTAGGGGCTGGGTGAAGTAGTCCTTGACGGCAGTTATTTTGGGCTTTAGGGCGCTTCGACCAGAATTGATCATTCGCGTCCTTGACGGCAGTTACAGCCCTCCTGGCAGGCCAAGACTCCCCGGCGAAAACCAAGAGACCACGACGATGCCCGTGATCATCGACTGTATGAAATTATAGGCCGTTATTTCGCTTCATACACACATACAACCCTCCATATTCAAAGCAGCGCCTCTGGATGAAGTGGATTAAATCTTCGGAGATTGTTATATCACTAAATATTTGACATTCGGACAATTCAGCTGTTTACCGAGCTCCGGACTTAACCAGGAACGATTGGGGACGAGTGGTCTAGGGGTAAGATGCTCGTCTCACAATCGAAAGATTGTGGGTTCGAATCTCACCTGTCGCTACTCTTCGCCCGCGACCAATCGGCGTGAGAGATTGGCGACGCTATATGACTCAACGGTCGACGTGTCGTAAAAACCAATAACCACAACCAACCAACCAGGAACGATTTGAACTATGCGCAGTCAATCTGGATTGATTAAAAACACCACCAATTTTTTCTCACAATCAAGCAGACAAATCAGTTGTCCGTAGCTCGGTGAAAAATGGGACATTCGGCCAGGGAGCCAGTCTTACTTCACGCTATCCGTGTTTCATGTTAATCGATGCCTCAATGTTGCATCGATGCATCGATGCTTCAACAATTACTTCAGTCATTTCCTCCAATTACAGGAGAGTGCGCATTCCTGACAGCATACCATGGAACGACGGACTAAAAAAGGAATGAAAAAGGCGAAGATAGTTGAGACATCAGATATCATTCGAGCTCATTCAGACTGTACCGAGGAGGATCACCTACCCTCTCCCATATATTCAACTGGATGGCGAAGCTCACCGTTCGGGCATCAACCCGCCACGCCGGTCTTCTGTGGAGCCCGTCACCTGTATGCTATTTTGTCGTCTGCCACCGCAGGAGTGGGGGAGGGGGACCTGATCAGCCTACACTCACACAGGTGAGTCAACTGTACCAGATGATGGATGTGTACGGAATTTGGAACGTTGGTCGCGACACCCCCGGGGCACGCGATGGCCACAAATTGTTTAGCTCTCCGTTCACAGAAATTGCATCATCAACCCCAAATCAGAGAAATGAACACCACGGCTGTCATTTTGGCACCAATGCAGTTTGTCATTCACACCGCGTGCCTAGAACCACTGGATTACGGTGCATTTACACCGCAAGTGCAGCGTAATGTGATATAAAGAATCCCATTGTTGACAAACTGGCAAAGCTATCGTTGCCTTCAACCGAGCGAACCACAAAGCGTGCGGCCGGCTCCAAAATGTCTCGCAAAACGTGTCGCATCTTTCCGCGTGCCGGGTCGGGGAACAGTCGACAGACGACAGGTCAGCTGGCAACCTTCCATTCATATATTGACACTCACCACAGCCATTGCTATTCTGTCGGATGCATTCGGAGCGCTGGACCCAGTTGGTCGAGTATTTTATACGGCACGTGCGGTCTGAGACCGCGATCTGCTGAAAATGGTGCTTTCCAGCTAAGTTCAATCATTCCGGCAAGTGAGCATTATACGACGTGCTCAGTGGACGTGCTCACTGACTGACATGAATAATAAACGAGTAGCTGGAAGCCATTAGCTGCTGAGTATCACTACCAAATACCTGATTATCTGGGTCGCACATCTATCAATGTCTAAATCAACGGGGCGCATCGGGCACCCACCAAAACAGCGATCGCACCTCAATACCAGCTCTGCAGGGGCATTTCCTACCTCCTGAAACCTAACCGTCGTTACAGAGTCACACGGACGCGAGATTGCTGCTACCGATGGTCTCGTGTCAATCTTAGCTACATGTTGAGCCAGCACTTCATCACCACTGATTGTCAGCTCAGTAAAGATCACAGCAGCCCTGGTGGCTCGAATAAAACTCTAGGAATGTCTAGGGAATGTGACGCCCAGCTCTGCAACGCCGTCCGACCTCGCTAAGTCATGCGCCCGTGACATGGCTGCGGCAAGCTCTGCTCATTGTCAGCTACTCCTGGCACAAGTGCAGCTCGGGACTGCCAACGCGTCGTGCAGTATACCACTGCACCAGGCAACACTCGCGCCCCGGCAGCGTGAGAGCTACCGGCGCATGGTATCCTGTTGTCCGCAGCCTGCACAAATACAGCACCGGATGGGCCAACAGCCAGCAGGTGGTCAGTCAATATGATTGGCACCTGGCGGCCGACACGCTTGTCAGTGACTTACGCCACCGACTGTGTACAGAAGTATCAACATGAGACGTTTACAAACAAGCCAACTGGAAGTCACAGCTCCACAAGACGGGCCCACCACTGTCCAGAGCACGCCACACCCGACCACAGGTCACAGACCAAACGACAGTCGACACACGCCACTGCCTGCTGCGCCTGTATCGCCACTGCATCGACTGGGATGACTGGGATGACTGGGAGACCGTGGGGATGACTGGGAGGCCGTGGCGGCGGGTCAGGAGACCGTGGCGGCGGGTCAGGAGACCGTGGGGATGACTGGGAGACCGTGGCGGCGGGTCAGGAGACCGTGGGGATGACTGGGAGACCGTGGCGGCGGGTCAGGAGACCGTGGGGATGGCTCTGGAGGCCGTGGCGGCGGGTCGGGAGACCGTGGGGACACCTGTGAGGCCGTGGCCGCGGGCCAGACGATCGTGACACGCCTCAGCAGAGCTTGGCGTGTAGATGGCCCAGCTCGACTCCGAGCTGGCGTGTGGGCGACGAGCGCATGAGCGGCGGCGGCGGCGGCGGCGGCGGCGGTGCTGAGGCGGCGCCGGTGGCGCGCGACACGGTCATCTCCAGCAGAGGAGGTATCGTGAAGCTGCGAGCCAGCTGCAGTAGGTTCCTCTCCATGCCCCATTCTGCAGCAGCCGGCACGTCTGTTACGCGGACAGCAGGCGGCATCGGGGGGGGGATTGGCCAAGTAGTTAAGGTGTTGAGCTCTGGGTACCAAAGGTCCCGGCTTCAACACTCGCACCACTCTGGCCATTTCCCAATCCCGCGGCCCACCGGCGAAACAGTGTGGGCGGCGCTATTAACAGTGATCGTGCATAAAGTGCGTCGAGAACCACCCAATAAACAAACAAACAAACTCGCGACATCGGCTCGTCGTTCCGCCCACTCATACACTCATACACATTACACACGCGCGCACATGCACAAACACCCACAAACATGCACAAACATGAACACAAACACAAACATGGCAGACGTGTGTCGACACCGGCCAGAAGGCCAGTCAATAAGCCAGTGCTATTGTAACAGTCACAACACCATCAAACGGTACACTTACTTCCAGCTACTATGCTGCATTATAAACTGCATGAAACATCGCCATAAAACCATAATCCATTGATATGTAGCGTATCGCATTCATCAGATGTAACGCTGTTGGTTGATTATTGGTTTTACGACACGTCGACTGTTGAGTCATATAGCGTCGCCAATCTCTCACGCCGATTGGTCGCGGGCGAAGAGTAGCGACAGGCGAGACTCGAACCCACACTCTTTCGATTGTGAGACGAGCATCTTACCCCTAGACCACTCGTCCCCGATGTAACGCTGTTGAGTGCCGCTCAGATATGTAGCGGGGTGCGGGGACGGAGGGACCATATGTAGTGGTGCTGGGACGGTGGGACCATATGTAGTGGTGCGGGGACGGCGGGACCATATGTAGTGGTGCTGGGACGGCGGGACCATATGTAGTGGTGCTGGGACGGCGGGACCATATGTAGTGGTGCTGGGACGGAGGGACCATATGTAGTGGTGCGGGGACGGCGGGACCATATGTAGTGGTGCTGGGACGGCGGGACCATATGTAGTGGTGCTGGGACGGCGGGACCATATGTAGTGGTGCTGGGACGGCGGGACCATATGTAGTGGTGCTGGGACGGAGGGACCATATGTAGTGGTGCGGGGACGGCGGGACCATATGTAGTGGTGCCGGGACGGAGGGACCATATGTAGTGGTGCGGGGACGGCGGGACCATATGTAGTGGTGCTGGGACGGCGGGACCATATGTAGTGGTGCGGGGACGGCGGGACCATATGTAGCGGTGCGGGGACGGAGGGACCATATGTAGTGGTGCGGGGACGGAGGGACCATATGTAGCGGTGCTGGGACGGTGGGACCATATATAGCGGTGCGGGGACGGCGGGACCATATGTAGTGGTGCTGGGATGGTGGGACCATATGTAGTGGTGCGGGGACGGAGGGACCATATGTAGTGGTGCGGGGACGGCGGGACCATATGTTGTGGTGCTGGGACGGAGGGACCATATGTAGTGGTGCGGGGACGGAGGGACCATATGTAGTGGTGCTGGGACGGAGGGACCATATGTAGCGGTGCGGGGACGGAGGGACCATATGTAGTGGTGCTGGGACGGCGGGACCATATGTAGTGGTGCTGGGACGGCGGGACCATATGTAGTGGTGCGGGGACGGAGGGACCATATGTAGTGGTGCTGGGACGGCGGGACCATATGTAGCGGTGCTGGGACGGAGGGACCATATGTAGTGGTGCTGGGATGGCGGGACCATATGTAGTGGTGCTGGGACGAAGGGAACATATGTAGTGGTGCGGGGACGGAGGGACCATATGTAGTGGTGCTGGGACGACGGGACCATATGTAACGGTGCTGAGACGGTACAAACCTATGTCGGACGGGTGAGTATCTGTGATAGGCTTCCAGCATATTTTATAACGACACACGCCCCCCGAATAGCTACGATACGTATTGCTACCATGCTCCAAGATAACAATTGATCAAATATTTGCCTCATGCACACACAACAAAAGCACATTAGATCTCATTCCATGTTAATTGCATCGCAACAATAACGATTCCACAACTGTTAGCTTTGACCATACACATCGGTGAACAAGTGCCTATGCGGACAACACCGAAAAGCACGAGGGTTACAACCAGAATAAACACCCAAGTATGCGCGCAATAACCAAGCACGGGTTCTGATTATGCCGGTTACATGGATCTGTCGTGTATAACTAAGGTCACCGAACTGAGCAAATGGAGCTAAAGAAAAACACACACGTGGATCAGCCAAGTGCAACGGCATGAGTGCGTTCCGTGTTACCAACCCCACGCAAAGCATTTCGGGGACGAGTGGTCTCGGGGTAAGATGCTCGTCTCACAATCGAAAGGTTGCGGGTTCGAGTCTCACCTATCGCTACTTTTCGGCCGCAACCAATCGGCGTGAGAGATTGGCGACGCTACATGACTCAACGGTTGACGTGTCGTAAAACCAATAACCAACCAACCAACGCAAAGCATTTCAATAATTGGACCCATGTGGCAGTAATTATAAAATGCTCCTAAAGTTACCAGTACCAGTACCACCGACTTATAAGTTTGTATTGTCGAGTGACGAGTGGGAGGGGGGGTAGAAACCTCCCCCTCCGTACGACTGTACGTGGTGCACAGTTGTATTGCCGAATGGCATTCCATGTCGCCTAACATACACTGGGAAAGAACAAAAAAAAAATACTGTCATAACTTGCAGGATGCTACGGTATGTGCCACTGCGCCTCGTCCTTACTATCCGTGGGAATCTACCTGCACGACCATACTGACACGAGAGGGCTATACTGACACCATGGAGGGTCATACTGACACCAGGGGGAACCAAACTGACTCCGAGGATGGCCACACTGACACCGAGGTGAGCCATTGAGGAGGCCCACACTGACACCGAGGAGAACCATTGAGGAGGGCCATACTGACACCGAGGAGAACCATTGAGGAGACCCACACTGACACCGAGGAGAACCATTGAGGAGGGCCATACTGACACCGAGGAGAACCATTGAGGAGGGCCATACTGAGGAGGCCCACACTGACACCGAGGAGAACCATTGAGGAGGGCCATACCGACACCGAGGAGAACCATTGAGGATGGCCATACTGACACCGAGGAGAACCATACTGACACCG
Organism: Ashinkailepas kermadecensis; assembly: GCA_034440615.1. Lineage (NCBI taxonomy): Eukaryota > Metazoa > Arthropoda > Thecostraca > Neolepadidae > Ashinkailepas > Ashinkailepas kermadecensis. The sequence continues at coordinate 112,187 of JAOTOM010003546.1, forward strand.
AGGAGAGCCATACTGACACCGAGGAGAACCATTGAGAAAGCCCAAACTGACACCGAGGAGAACCATTGAGGGCCATACTGACACCGAGGAGAACCATTGAGGGTCATACTGACACCGAGAAGAACCATTGAGGGCCATACTGACACCGAGGTGAGCCATTGAGGAGGCCCACACTGACACCGAGGAGAACCATTGAGGGCCATGCTGACACCGAGAAGAACCATTGAGGGCCATACTGACACCGAGGTGAGCCATTGAGGAGGCCCACACTGACACAGAGGAGAACCATTGAGGAGGGCCATACTGACACCGAGGAGAACCATTGAGGAGTGCCATACTGACACCGAGGAGAACCATTGAGGAGACCCACACTGACACCGAGAACCATTGAGGAGGGTCATACTGACACCGAGGAGAACCATTGAGGAGGGCCATACTGACACCGAGGAGAACCATTGAGGAGGGCCATACTGACACCGAGGAGGGCCATACTGACACCGAGGAAAGCCATACTGACACCGAGGAGAACCATTGAGGAGGCCCACACTGACACCGAGGAGAACCATTGAGGAGGGCCATACTGACACCGAGGAGAACCATTGAGGAGGGCCATACTGACACCGAGGAGAACCATACTGACACCGAGGAGAGCCATACTGACACCGAGGAGAATCATTGAGAAGGCCCAAACTGACACCGAGGAGAACCATTGAGGAGGGTCATACTGACACCGAGGAGAACCATTGGGGAGGGCCATACTGACGATGAAGAGAACCACGCTGCCATTGGGAAATATCGCTAACACCGGGGAGGACCACACGGACACTGAGGAGGGTCACACCGACACCAGGGGGACCATACTGACGCTGAGGAAAACTGCACCGACCCCAAGGAAGGGAGCGTGGTACACTGATCCTGACGAGATCCGTGCTGACACTGATAATGCACAAAGCAGCTAATACAGAGTCGACCTCACGCCGTAGGTCTATCGCCTTCGAAACATGCTGAATCATCACACATAGTGCGCGTGTCTAGTCTATAGAGGATGTTGGGTCATCACACACACACAGTGCACGTGTCTAGCCTGTGAAGAATGTTGGGTTATCACACACACATACACGGTGCACGTGTCTAGCCTGTGGAGAATGTTGGGCCATCACACACAGTGCATGGTTTAAACCTGTGTGGAATTTTGGTCCATCACAGGACTTGGACCCGTAAAATCCATGCCCTCGTAGAGTAACATCTATTGTGTTAGCTGTGTTGAACAAACAACGAACAAACAAAAACTAGCACACTAAAGCAGGTTGCAGGGAGTGTGCTGTAAATATCGATATGGCCAGTGCAAGGCGCTACTCCAGCGTTGGACGAGTGCGGACAAGGGCTTAAATCTCAGTGCAGTGGAATTTCCGTGAATATGTCATAGATGCCATAGTCACACTACGGCTACGGAGTTCACTTCACCATGAAATGGGCGCCATCAAATCTACCTTAGATAGGGGACAGCCGACATACTTGCGGAAAATTACCAGTGGCAATGAGGTGAGTCAAGTTCAATTATAAAATGAAATGAGAAGGATATCACCTTAAAATGGGTAAGCAACCGTAGACGCGATTGCTATGAACGCCTGTGATTTGTGTTTCACTAGTTCAATACTTTGTATCGCGATTATATCAGGGAGCCGCGTTGAACCCGGATCGGTATATTTTTAGATCATGCTAACATTGTATTTTGTAAATCATTGATTTGTAGGCGTATGTATCGGTGGATGATAGTGGTTTCTCACCAGCGGCCCTTTAGTTAGTTATTTGGGCTCTAGGGCACATCGACAATGTTGATTATATAGCGCCCACCAGCGGCCCTTTGAAAGCCATGACTGGATGAACATGGGGATGCGACCATAACACGCTAAGACACCATGACGCCTTGCAACCATATATGCGGGGATCAAGCGGTTTCAGATGTGGTATGTTTATCAAATTGAATCAGTAATGGCAGAAATGAAAAGCTCCATCCGTCTCTAGGACTGAACTTCGAGAATCCAGAAAACAAACCCACAATTTTACTAATTCGCCATTCGGCGGTGGGAGCTAGCTGCGGACCCACGTGACTTCTAAGCTGCTCGCGATGGGTAATGCCACCGCAAACCTCTTCCTTTGAACACATTGCGAGCATTGTGGACGGGACAGTATCATGGATGGTAGTAAATCACAGCCTGAAAAGAGCAGACCTGGCTCCGAATGTTGTAACTAGAAATGCTGAATCATGACGTAAAACGCTGTTGAGTGCTGGCCGAGCGGAAATGCTGATGCGGACCGTTATTAATGAATGGTTACGAGCATTTCATGAAGAATATCGAGACAAAAACTAGTTCAAAAATCAAAATCAAAGGAGCACATCCAATCCTGAGTACAGAGATTAGAACACGAAACTGCGTAACCCAACCAGTTGCGGTTTCAGGTGTAACGGTCTGGTCTGGCCTGGTCGCTCAGGATGTACAGTTATAGCGCACGCACTGGAGTGGACTCGCTAGCATTTCCAAACGAAGAGACAAAAACCAGCGTGTTGCATGTCACGAAATCTTGCGATTGATATCCGATTTTTATACATTAGGTTATGGGGCTATCTCCAGAATCGCCAGCGCCAATCCTTCAAGACAAAATCAGAAAGTTTTCCTTCCAATCATTGCTTGCGTGGAAACAGTAGTAAATGCGCGCTTCAAATATGCGCTAGTGTTCCTCAGGATCACTTGACACGATGTGCGACTTATTACACCTCGACCCAAAAGTAAGAGGTCAGATAAGGTCAATATGTTACTTCATTCTACAAGTTCCCGAAATAGCGCCAAAAGACACTATTGTCTTGTACTCAGGGGAAAAACAGGCGCCAAATTAAGTTTTAGCATCCAAAATAACCCCATAGTAACTCCAAACTTGAAAAAGATCATGTTAAGTCTATGTTACGTTATGACCTAGGATGACCTCCAAAGTGTAGGCTAGACACATTAGCTCAATTGTCCCTATCCATACCACACACATTTGGTGACTTGGGGCAACACGTGAAACTAATTGCCGACAATTTCCGATTTTCAAAAAGAACCGACATGTTCCCAATACGACGTCATAGATTGGTGACCTGACCAGACATCGTCAATTTGTCTTTTACACCACAAGGTCGGCAAACGATTCCCAATAAGATATGCCGAGCGGCTGCGCACGACGCGTGCAATTTCTATGTGGTCGCTAACAAACTCGTGGGATGCAACAACCACCTGCACTGGCGAGGACGTGACTCGGGGGATGCAACAACCACTTGCAATGACGAGAACGTGACTCGGGGGATGCAACAACCACTTGCAATGGCGAGTACGTGACTCGTGGGATGCAACAACCACCTGCAATGGCGAGGACGTGACTCGGGGGGATGCAACAACCACCTGCAATGGCGAGGACGTGACTCGGGGGATGGAACAACCACCTGCACGGACCAAGACGTCACAGACTGGCACAATAAAGCCAAGCGCATGCTGTATGCACATTTAAGCACTAGTCACTATAACCACGCCAGTGTCCACTTACCAAACAACTATCCCTGGAATGCTGCATTTCTAGTTCAAATTGCATGTGCTTAGCCACGTGCGGCTGAGCACAATAATGCATGTCGTCACGTATTAGCCAGATATATTCCAAGCTTAAATGCAGCCAATAACGTGCCTTTGGCACATTCCAAAACTCGACATTGGCTACAGTTCAATGACACCATCATAGAATACAAAGCGCATATCTCATGTTGCACAATACTAATCCAGTACTCCAGGGTAGCGATTGCAGTGTACGTATGCATCAATGCATGCATATATGTACGTTTGTTTGTATGCATGTATGTATGTATGTATGTATGTATGTATGTATGTATGCATGCATGCATGTATGTATGTATGTATGTATGCATGCATGCATGCATCTGTCTGTCTGTCTGTCTGTCTGTCTGTCTGTCTGTCTGTCTGTCTGTCTTGTGAATATCTCAAGATCGTAAAACAAATAAATAACTAGTACACAAACACACACACACACACATATATACATGCTATATATATATATATATATATATATATATATATATATATATATATATATATATACATGCATATATATGCGAACAAGATTCGTATCCTGCAACGACATAAATAAACGTAAAGAACTTCAGAACATCAGCATTACAGCAACACACGAAGCCATAACCAAGACCAAAGGCAGGCTAGATAGAAGACCAAGACCGCCGGTTCCGACAGGTCAGGCTAAGAGCCGTTCAACCAGAGGCCAGAACTTGTACTTGTTAAGCATTTTAACACCGGCCCAATCGCCGCTACACACGTACAACACCGTTAGCTCTCCAGATCCGGCCCCCACCCCATGTCACCAGACCCGGCCCACGTCCCATGTCACCAGACCCGGCCCTCGCCCCATGTCACCAGACACGGCCCACGTCGCATGTCACCAGACCCGGCCCCCGTCCCATGTCACCAGACCCGGCCCTCGCCCCATGTCACCAGACCCGGCCCCCGTCCCATGTCACCAGACCCGGCCCTCGCCCCATGTCACCAGACCCAGCCCCCGCCCCATGTCACCAGACCCGGCCCCCGCCCCATGTCACCAGACCCGGCCCACGTCCCATGTCATCAGACCCGGCCCTCGCCCCATGTCACCAGACCCGGCCCCCGTCCCATGTCACCAGACCCGGCCCTCACCCATGTCACCAGACCCGGTCTCCGTCCCATGTCACCAGACCCGGCCCCCGTCCCATGTCACCAGACCCGACCCTCGCCCATGTCACCAGACCCGGCCCCCGTCCCATGTCCCCAGACCCGGCCCCCGTCCCATGTCACCAGACGTGCAACATAGACAGCTGAGTCGGTACAGTGCCGGCCTGCGTTGGCCTCGCTGATCCTGACAGAAGGGCTCGGGTCGCCGCGCAGGCTCAAATCCAACCACCAGCTGACTGGGCTGACTGGCAACGAGCAAGATAAGGCCGAGGCGGCTGCGTCGGAACATTGGTGCGCACGTTAAACCATCGGCTTACATTCTGCCGTTGAATTGTAACTCAAAGATCAGGTGGTGAGGTCATGATGCGCTCGACAGCCACTACCTGAAAAAATGACCCTGGTCCACAAAAGCCATCTCAGCAAACATCCGTAATAAATTTACTTTTTAAATAATAGCACACCAGCCAGCCCCAACAAGAGACAGATAGACATACCTGACAACACATGCATTGGCTCCCAAGCAGATGCAGATGTGAACCCATAAAATATCGACCGGTCCTCACCCAGAGACAGACACATACGTAACCAATAAAACAAGTAACAGCCAACACACGGACAGTGGACACATACATAAATAAATAAATAATTGGTTCGGCCCTACCCCGAGACATACACACAAAGTCGACAACACACGGACAAGCCTTCCACCAGCGCACAAAGCTGGGGAGAGAGAGACGATAACACAAGACATCGACACGCCCAATATTGATATATAAATTATGGATCCAGCAAAATATTGACACCGCTAAATACCGAAAGCTGATGTAACGACCCATCGACTCGCAAAGTATTGACTCCGCAAAATACCCATTGACAAAATATCGAATGAGGAAATATAAAAATACTGACCCAAACAATGTCGAATTGAAAATATCCGTAGTTTCCTATCCGCCTCCTCCTCGGCTCAGCTAAGGATTCATACGCTTAACATGTTAGCCGCGTCGGGCTCGTCACACTGCTGATAGTGATAGCATGCCGAGCAGGGTGGGCGGCACCCTGTCGATCCGCGAGAGGACCACCGCCCCCACATGCACAACCGTGTCGGGCAGTGTGGGCGGCACCCTGTCGATCCGCGAGAGGACCACCGCCCCCACATGCACAACCGTGTCGGGCAGTGTGGGCGGCACCCTGTCAATTCGCTGGAGGTCCCCACATACACAGCCGTGCCGAGCAGGGTGGGTGGCATCCTGTCAATCGCGGGAGGTCCACCGCCCCCACATGCACGACCGTGTCGGGCAGTGTGGGCGGCACCCTGTCAATTCGCTGGAGGTCCCCACATACACAGCCGTGCCGAGCAGGGTGGGTGGCATCCTGTCAATCGCGGGAGGTCCACCGCCCCCACATGCACGACCGTGTCGGGCAGTGTGGGCGGCACCCTGTCAATTCGCTGGAGGTCCCCACATACACAGCCGTGCCGAGCAGGGTGGGTGGCATCCTGTCGATCCGCGAGAGGACCACCGCCCCCACATGCACAACCGTGTCGGGCAGTGTGGGCGGCACCCTGTCAATTCGCTGGAGGTCCCCACATACACAGCCGTGCCGAGCAGGGTGGGTGGCATCCTGTCGATCCGCGAGAGGACCACCGCCCCCACATGCACAACCGTGTCGGGCAGTGTGGGCGGCACCCTGTCAATTCGCTGGAGGTCCCCACATACACAGCCGTGCCGAGCAGGGTGGGCGGCACCCTGTCGATCCGCGAGAGGACCACCGCCCCCACATGCACGACCGTGTCGGGCAGTGTGGGCGGCACCCTGTCAATTCGCTGGAGGTCCCCCACACACAGCCGTGCCGAGCAGGGTGGGTGGCATCCTGTCAATCGCGGGAGGTCCCCACATGCACGACCATGTCGGGCAGTGTGGGCGGCACCCTGTCAATTCGCTGGAGGTCCCCACATACACAGCCGTGCCGAGCAGGGTGGGTGGCATCCTGTCAATCGCGGGAGGTCCACCGCCCCCACATGCACGACCGTGTCGGGCAGTGTGGGCGGCACCCTGTCAATTCGCTGGAGGTCCCCACATACACAGCCGTGCCGAGCAGGGTGGGTGGCACCCTGTCGATCGCGGGAGGTCCCCCATACACAGCCGTGCCGAGCAGGGTGGGCGGCACCCTGTCGATCCGCGAGAGGACCACCGCCCCCACATGCACGACCGTGTCGGGCAGTGTGGGCGGCACCCTGTCAATTCGCTGGAGGTCCCCACATACACAGCCGTGCCGAGCAGGGTGGGTGGCATCCTGTCAATCGCGGGAGGTCCACCGCCCCCACATGCACGACCGTGTCGGGCAGTGTGGGCGGCACCCTGTCAATTCGCTGGAGGTCCCCACATACACAGCCGTGCCGAGCAGGGTGGGTGGCATCCTGTCGATCCGCGAGAGGACCACCGCCCCCACATGCACAACCGTGTCGGGCAGTGTGGGCGGCACCCTGTCAATTCGCTGGAGGTCCCCACATACACAGCCGTGCCGAGCAGGGTGGGCGGCACCCTGTCGATCCGCGAGAGGACCACCGCCCCCACATGCACGACCGTGTCGGGCAGTGTGGGCGGCACCCTGTCAATTCGCTGGAGGTCCCCACACACACAGCCGTGCCGAGCAGGGTGGGTGGCATCCTGTCAATCGCGGGAGGTCCCCACATGCACGACCGTGTCGGGCAGTGTGGGCGGCACCCTGTCAATTCGCTGGAGGTCCCCACATACACAGCCGTGCCGAGCAGGGTGGGTGGCACCCTGTCGATCGCGGGAGGTCCACCGCCCCCACATGCACGACCGTGTCGGGCAGTGTGGGCGGCACCCTGTCAATTCGCTGGAGGTCCCCACACACACAGCCGTGCCGAGCAGGGTGGGTGGCATCCTGTCAATCGCGGGAGGTCCACCGCCCCCACATGCACGACCGTGTCGGGCAGTGTGGGCGGCACCCTGTCAATTCGCTGGAGGTCCCCACATACACAGCCGTGCCGAGCAGGGTGGGTGGCACCCTGTCGATCGCGGGAGGTCCCCACATACACAGCCGTGCCGAGCAGGGTGGGCGGCACCCTGTCGATCCGCGAGAGGACCACCGCCCCCACATGCACGACCGTGTCGGGCAGTGTGGGCGGCACCCTGTCAATTCGCTGGAGGTCCCCACATACACAGCCGTGCCGAGCAGGGTGGGTGGCATCCTGTCAATCGCGGGAGGTCCCCACATACACAGCCCTGCCGAGCAGGGTGGGTGGCATCCTGTCAATCGCGGGAGGTCCACCGCCCCCCCCCCCACACACACAGCCTCTAAACTGCGCGCTTCGGAAGAAGTAAGGTACTAAGGCAGCCTGGAACCAGCTGTGAAGCACACATTTGCTTCACCTAGGGTCTATATCGACGTACTTGTGGTCTGGAAATTCCACCTGCTCTACGCAGAGGCCTGTGTCGCCGCCGCCCGCAATGACCACAGTCATGTGAGCGAGGTTGGTGTAGCAGACCAGTCACTTTTGACTCAATTTACGAGCAGGTGCTTGCCCTATGACGTTGCCCTGGATGTTGTTATATTTATGTTGTTAGATGGCACCCAGATCCAACGGCTAAGATCCTTGACCGAGTTCACTGCCAGTGGAGAATGTCCCTGATGATGTTACCAATAGGTACGTACAATGTGTATACCTAAGTAATTTTGCTAAGAACCTGGAGGGAAAGTTCGGATGTATATGCAGAGGTCTTGCTCAACATGATCTAAACAATATTTATATATTTTAACAATCGATAATTTGTTGATGGACATTTTGCATGTCTATACTGTTTGTGTCGATAATTTGTGTGTCGCTATTTTGCGGTCGATCCTAAGCGTGTTGGCATTTGCGTGTCCATATTTTTCCCGGTAACCAAGGGAAACGCACCTTAAGTGCGGCTGTGAGCAGACATGGCTCAGATGGCCCGATCAGACACAGACGCAGGACATATGCAGCCAGCGGCACCCACGCCACAGGTGTTGCCGAAATGAGAGGGGCAAAAGCACATGTGACTAGCAAGCAGGTCGAAGTATATCACAGACACGTCAGGTGGTCAGGTGGTTCATGATTACGCCACCATAACACGCTAGGTTGTACAGCAATAATACATTATAATGCCTCACAATAATACGCTACATTGCATCAGGATACAATATTACATCACACGATTGGTGAACTGGCGAGTTGCGGCTGGACTTCACGAAGCCTGTTTTGCGTAACAGGATATGAAATTAGCCCGGTTGCATGCAAATGAAAACGGTGTAGGCTAGTAATGTGCGCTGCAGGGGCATCAAATTAAGCTTAAGGTTATGCGGAAACATCTTACATATTCTGCAGATCAACTCAGTGTGATAACGCTTCTTATTGCGGCAGCCCGATACATAAGGGCTGCTGTGTCAACACTTGGCCAAGGTCCAGCAGCGCTCCAGTTCATTGCTGAAAGCCAGTAGTACATTATTTTGCACGAGGTCCCAGAAGAATACTCAGCTGCATACAATGCGAACATTGAGCCTCAGACCTTGGCTTGCCAAATTACATGCAAACTTTCCTGACGCTACGCATCAAAGCAATGCGATGCCTGCCATATTATGACTGGCATAGTCAGCCTACTCCCACAGCAGACGTCTGTGCCGAGAGATTAGTGTGAACAGGGGAGTGTGTCGAGACTGGTGTGGACAGAGGCGCGCCGAGATAATTGTGTAGACAGAGGCGCGCCGAGATAATTGTGTAGACAGAGGCACGTGCAAAGATAATGGTGCAGTCAGAGGCGCCCTCCAAGACACTTGTGTAGACAGCGGCGTGTGCCGAGAGACTGGCGTAGCCAGAGGCGCGTCGAGACAATGGTGTAGACAAAGGTGTGCCGAGAGGCTGGTGTAGACAGAGGCGCGCCGAAAGACTGGAGCAGACAGAGGCAGGTGCCGAAAGAGTGGTGTAGACCGAGGAGTGTGCCAGGAAAATGGTGTTGCCAGAGGCGCCCTCCGAGACACTAGTGTGGACCGAGGAGTGTGCCGAGAGACTTGCACGCACTGGTGGAGTCTAAGCAGTATCACTTGTTGGCTGGTGACGGTGCGAAAGCCCCGCCAGTGACCTTGTCACCGCGACGTGTCTGCGCTACGAGTCCGGTCTGGCTCGGCCTCTCGGACCCGATAATGACAACGTGTTCTGACGCGACCATCGACGACCGGGAACACACACACACACACCCAGAGAGACACACACAAACACACAGAGCTACACAGCACCGACCAAGACAACGTTCCGTGGCGAAATGCCCGCATCAGGTGCTAACGTCATGTGTCAGCACCGTGTTAGCACCACGTCAGTCCCATATCAGTCCCACGTGCCAGCATTACGTGTCAAATCCTAATTGCTGAGAGTGCGGCGGGCCCGGCATCTATACAAGTGTGCCTCCTGCGCCTGAGGCGACGGCTGGTCTTGGCGACCACTGTCTGAGGTGGTGGAGCGTTGCAGCAACTACGGTCGTGGTGGTGACGGCGATTTTGTGTTCAAGGGCACGCTGAATACAAGGTCAATACGTCTACGATTAGGAATGCTTCCATTGGTTCCGCGCCGACCGATCAATGCTGGAAATAGGTGAAGGTGGCGAGTCACGGGTCTCGAGTTATGGATGCCAGGACAAGGGATAGCAGTAGCCAACAAGTTCCGTGACCGACAGCACGAAGCACGCACTCAGAGACAGCCACCCAGCATATTGGAGGACATTGCAGCAGCAAGGTGAATAGTCGATTCCATAACTCAAAAGAAGAGTTGGAGTGGCTGGAGGGCTAGCCTCGCGTCTGCCAGGTTGTTTTAGAAACATGTATGGGTGACTCTAGCCTCTCCCTGGAACCTTCGCACATTACCACCTGATTACCTCCTGGCACCACTAGCGAATCACTCACATGACATGAAGAAACAAGCGCTAAAAATATGCCAAAACCTTCCCGAAGTGATACACTTCAAATTCTGTATACGAACCTTGTCCAACTGCCTAATTTTACCACCCAGAATGTTCCACTGATCGCAATACAGCGACAGAGCCTCAAATTATCCAAACAAAATCCTCCGCATGACACGAATCAAGTGTAACTTGGTGACTTAAAGAAAATCAGCAAAAAAAATCAAGCATGCTCAAAACCCGACCCAGAGATCGCCTTTCATCAAGAAAATTATTTTCGAATTTAGTAATGTGTGCACTGATGTTACCATATTATACACACACTTTATTACCTGGCTTAAAAAAATCGCATAAATTCCAACTCCCTGGATGCGCCACTGATTTTCTGAAACATTGTCATCAAGCAAGCAGTGTCCTGAACTAAATGCACAGCCACATATTGCACACTATCATCTCGCACACGAAAATATCAAGTGTCAACAAACGACGAGACACGAGAAAAAAAAACGACGCAAATCCCAGAAAATACCTTCCCTGGTACCTCTCTCGGGCTACACCAGATAAAACTAGCAATCAGCACCTGGGCAGAATGTATGAGCTTCAATGCCTTAAGCCAGAGGTTTCGTACATACCCGCGGGAACCTCCCGGGTGAATGAGTGATCGGCTTCACACTGAGATAAGGAATAACTTGAGGAAAACTCCACGTGATGAAGATTCGAGGTGGGAAGGAGTTCATCAAGTAGTGATAACTGCATAACTGATATATATATATATATATATATATATATATATATATATATATATATATATATATATATATATATATCTATATATATATATATCTATATCTATATATATATATCTATATATATATATAATTTTACCACCGATCTATATATATATCTATATATATATATATATATATATATATATATATATATATATATATATATATATATATATATATATATATATATATATACATCCATATGTATGCATGTTTATATGTGTGCAAAGTAATACGGGACCAGGGTTACATTAAGAAGGTCGATTTTCGGTTTTCCCACAGGCACGTGAAGAAGTTCAGAAGTACAGACAGGTTGTGCAATCCGGAGATGAGCTTCTTACTAGTGGCATCGGCCGGTCAGAGCAAGGTGACGAGATAACCAGGTGAAGTAGCGAGGTGACCGGAAGAGGTGACCAGGCGGAGACATGGCCAGGCAACCAGGTGGAGAGGTGACCAGGTGGAGAGATGACCACATGGAGAGGCGGCCATGAGCAGGTGGAGAGGCGGCCATGGGCAGGTGGAGAGGCGGCCATGGGCAGGTGGAGAGGCGACCAGGTTACCAAATGGCCTGGTGACTTTCCCAGGTGGCAGGCGCGGTATTTCTCAGGACGGCTGTGTCGGTCAATACGGCGGCGACTTGCCCATCACCCGAGCCAGGACGACGTCGTGACACGGTCTGAATCACATCGTGGCAGACTGCCCAGCGTGGCTGACAGCCCTACTCTCTGCCCACACGGGCCACTGATCCCACTGGCACACCAGCACGTGGCTACCGTCAGCATCGCTGTGCAGTGTGCAGTCACTGGCCGCGTGCACGGAAGCCTCTGTCAACGGCTACTGCCGCCTGCACGACAGCCTCTGTCGCGTGCCACTGGCACCTTCAGCGCAGCCTGTCGCGTGCCACTGCCACGTTCGGGGCAGCCTCTGCCATCCGCTGTCGCCACCGTCAGGGCAGCCTCCGTCTTCGGGGCTATTGCCACCATCAGGGCTCCATCTTTAGCTACTGTCATCCGCAGGTCGGCCTCTGCCGTGCGCTACTGCCACACGCAGGCCAGCCTCTGACGTGCGCTACCGCCACCGGCAGGTCCGCCTCTGTTGTGCGCTACTGCCACCCGCAGGCCAGCCTCTGCCGTGTGCTACTGCCACCCGCAGGCCAGCCTCTGCCGTGCGCTACCGCCACCTTCAGAGCAGCCTGTCGTACGTTAATGACACGTCCTGCACAGCAGCCTCTGTCCACCCGGTGACGAGGTCGAGTGGATGGCATCAGGAGAAGGTATCCGTGTGGTGGTAGTGGGCGGACTGTGCGCGCTGGCGCGAGCCTCGACCGCTGCCCGACAAGTTGCGGAACCAGTTGCGGATGTCGGCCGAGGTTACCGACAGGTACGTCTGTTCGTCCGGCTCGTCGCCGTCCAGCAGCAGGCGGCGGTCATCCTTACGCTTGCTGCCGCCCGGCTTCCGTCGGTTGCGGCGGTTGATGACGCCGTTCTCCTCGTCCATCATGCGTATGATCTGTGGATGGCAGCACTCCAGTCAGCGGCGGATGATCTGTGACCGGCAGCACTAGTCGGCGGCGTATGATCTGTGGATGGCAACACTCCAGTCAGCGGCGTATGATCTGTGAACGGCAGCACTAGTCAGTAGCGTATGATCTGTGGATGGCAACACTCCAGTCAGTGGCGTATGATCTGTGGATGGCAACACTCCAGTCAGCGGCGTATGTTCTGTGAACGGCAGCACTAGTCAGTGGCGTATGATCTGTGGATGGCAACACTCCAGTCAGCGGCGTATGATCTGTGGATGGCAACACTCCAGTCAGCGGCGTATGACCTGTAGATGGCAACACTCCAGTCAGTGGCGTATGATCTGTGAACGGCAGCACTAGTCAGTGACGTATGATCTGTGGATGGCAACACTCCAGTCAGCGGCATATGATCTGTGAACGGCAGCACTAGTCAGTAGGGGGGGCTTTAGGGCGCATCGACTACATCGGTCATGTAGCAAAGCACTAGTCAGTGGCGTATGATCTGTCGATGGCAACACTTCAGTCAGCGGCGTATGATCTGTGAACGACAGCACTAGTCAGTGGCGTACGATCTGTGGATGACAACACTCCCGTCAGTGGCGTATGATCTGTGAACGGTAGCGCTCCCGTCAGTGGCAGCGGCGTAAGATCTGTGAACAACATCATACGGTTAGCAATGTTTGTAATGACGGGGACCAGACACAGGGGCAGACGGTTGGCACGGTCGGAACGGTCGGAGAAAGGCCGCACTTGTGGATAGACTAGACCGCCAAGGGTTTCCACATACAGTCAGTCAACGGCCGTGTTGCCGTGGTGACGTGGTGACGACGTTCAGCACCAGCACACACAGCGTCGCCACGGCTGGAAAGCACGGACGCACAGACCGTCGGTACCCCACTCTGATGTGTTCCGCATGATGTGGATATCTTTGTTTGACCACATGATGTAGATATCCTTTTATCCTTGTTCATGTGTAGCTATTCTAGGCTGATTCCTGTGCGGAAGGATCCCTCTTCCCACAGATTTAGAAGCATTTGTCCGATTACCTGACAAGGTAGCAGAAGAGAACCGTGACTAGAGAGACCGCCGACGCTTGTTGTCAGAAAGATTGGCATGTCGAACTTAATAACCCATAAAGAGAAGCTTTGGAACTGAAATTATTCCATACAATAGCATCGCGTTTAATCCGGAATTCCAATGATAAGAGTTCGTGCATGTCTAAGTGCGACAGTACACATGAAGTTATCAACAGTGCGCATAAAGTTATCAACAGTACGCATGAAGTTATGAAGGATATAACAGAGGATTGATTTTGCGCATTTTAATATATATTTTAGACATTTAGTCTCAATGCTTGCTGGGGTTGGTTTATGGACCAAGGTCTGATGCCAAGCAAATTTTGTTTCGCGACCCATCGGCCCACCACCCGATTTGGGAATTCCAGTTTAAGGGCAGAATTTCGACGGAGGGTTTAGCGTGCAGCCAATGCACCGATAGGGCCACCTCGCCGCCGCGTCCCCAGCCTCACCGGGCCAGTTGCCAACTGACACATCAGCCGAGGGCTACGAGAGCGAGTGAAGCGACTCGAACTACTTTGTCGGAACAGGGGAGATTAATGCAGGCAGGCGGTCTAATCAACTGAGCTATCAGAACGGTTTTCATTGCTGCATGCTTAAGTAGCATTTTAAGCTGCATGCATCATATAGTCGAATTATGCTGTTACTCCTGCTGACAAGTACGGCTATAATAGCAGTCGTGAGCGCTCACAGGAGCGCCTATCGACGGCAATGCTGGCTCACCTCGGCCTGATCAGAGGCGTCGATCGGCGCCACCGAAATGTCGCGCACGGCGCGGAATTTGCCGCAATTGTTCAGGTGCTCGTTCTCCAGACGGAAGAAGTTCCACACGAATCTTCTGAAGGGATACAAAACAGCATGACGCCAGGCTCGTCGTCAGGCCGGACGTAGACATGTACGTCTAAAAAGAAGCTGCTTTTGAAGTCAGGTGGTCAATGGTCATATATACTGACACGTAGTTTGAAAGCCGAGGCCACTTACGAATGGTGCTTACTGTGTCCTGCCCAAGCACTGACGGATCTAGGAGCATTTGAGCCGTGCCCTCCCGCCTCCAAAATGGACCATGCTTTCATCCATATCCATGACCATGTCATAAAGTTGCTATTTCATCCAAAAATGCATGCACGTTACCCAGAAAAAGACCTGTGGCGCTCTTTTGACAAGAAAAAAGAACTCCAAATCCGCTATTCTGCTACAAAATGAAGAACAAATGGAACAATTTCAGTCGCTTGAGGATAAATCGCCCCACTCCAACGGATATGTTCATCAGAATCTGGCGAGAACAAAAATCGCCTGTGCCCCAAGGTTTTCTGTTGAGGATAAATTGTATCCACAATCTTTAAGTTGTCTTTACGTCTACACCATACTCCAAATATTGTAAGATGCACAATACATCATGCAGGGGACAATATTTCTTCAACAACTTCAACTTCCTTGATAATTAAAATGGATGGTGGGTCTGAGAAGGACTTAGGGGCTGGTAACAGTCACTGGCGACGGATGGTGTCTGGACGCTCGGTAATGAGGTGACTCGCCTGAATATCTCCAGTGGTGGCGCGATGACATTGATGACGGGAGGTGCCCGAGGACTGAGCAGCGACATCACCACACCCACCGACCAGAAGAACCGCAGCACAAAGTCCTCCACTATGGCGAAGTAGTACACCTGCCGCCACAATAGTACATCTGCGGTTACAATACTACGCACGTACACATGCGACCGCGATAGTACACCTGCGGTTACAGTACTACACTTGTGCACCTGCACCACAACAGTACACCTGCGGTTACAGTACTACACCTGTGCACCTATCACAACAATGGTATACCTGCGGTCACAATACTATACCTACAGTCTCTTGGGTTTGTTGGCTGCTTAGTTGATTGGTTGCTTGATATTTAGGACGCAACGATCATGTCTGGTCATGTACTTTCATTCAAGTTACGGCTTTAAAATAATCGCGAAATGTGTTCTACCTACTCAGTGTCGACAGGTAAAGTGACAATCGAGACAATTGCCATCTTATGCCACCATAAAGTGGCTGGCTTGAATTAATTCACTGCAACGTCACTAACCCCCAACCATAAATAATTAAATGACTGCTTTCGCCATTTCTACTGTGCGCTTGCACATGAATTTGTCACACATTTGTCCTACACAACGGTTCGGTGAACAACATCAGAGCACCTGGACGGTTACACATTGAACCTGCATCACAGTTCAATTGACAGAATCAGCATAATGCATAACGACAAAGAACATACTGAACTGTCCAACGAACGCCCAAGACCTAAGGAGCAAACAAGGCGCAATCCAAAACCAGCCTCAGCTGCAGCCTTGAATAACAGCCAAAGTTTGGCGGTTTTCCATCCGACCGCATCTTCAGTGTGCGTGTGTGTGGGTGGGTGTGGGGTGTGTGTGTGTCGAGGGGGGGGTCTGTGGGAGGGTGATGGGAGGGGGTGCTCGTGTAGTCGCTCCACTTTGTGATGAGAGGCAGTTTTCAATAGAATAGCCATACCTGAGATGCACGCATCAGTTACTCTACAAACCACTGGTCGCCCAAATGTGAAGACTAAGTGATGCGACAAAAGGTGTTCATTTCCAGCAGTTAATTACGCTTGACTCAGGTCGATATAGCGAAGTTCAGTTAATGTGTGGAATGGATACTTTCAATCACGCATACCGGGCAATATTTTCTAGAGCTTCTTACTCCACGACTAACCTAACGTAGGTTAGCAGCTCTGCTAAGATGCATGCAAGTTCATTAGGAAAACATTTACAAAACTACATTAAATAGCAGTTGAACAGATTTGGAGATAGTGAGCTGTAGCATCCATAGCATTATAAAACAACTGACGCATCTTCATCGATTATCCTAAAGTTAACAGGATTTTCCCACCCCAGGCACAAGTGGAATTCTCTCCCATGTGGTATGCACGCCCAACCAATGCCAAATTTCGTTACGATCGACGGAATAGATATCTCTCGGTGGAACAGGCTTGGGAGGAGGGAGAGGACAATGCTTCACCAGGACACCTAATTACATAAGCACACCAGTCTGTCAGTGTTATAAGTCTACCTATGATCACATTTTGTCAATCAAAAGTCAAATCAAATCAAATTTAATTTTGATAAGTGCAAAAACATGCGTGTAGGTAGGCAACATATGAAGGCTCCATACTTGATGGGTGGCCAAGTACTATCTGTGGTGGTGGTGGTGGTGGTGGTGGGGGTGGTGGTGGATTTGTGCTTTAGGGCGCGTCGACTACGTTAGTCATTTTGCGCCCATCTATGCGCCCATCTAAATACTATCTGTGACTCAGCAGGAAAAGGACTTAGGTGTTATTTTGAACACAAAATTGGGGGTATCAGAACAGACCAAAGAAGCCAGGAAGAAAGCACTACGAATGCTTGGGGCAATAAATAGGAATGTATCATACAAAAGTGAGGAAGTCATCAGGAAGCTTTACTGTGCATATGTCAGGCCACGTTTGGAATACTGTGTCCAAGCTTGGTCCCCTAGTTATGAAAAAGATTGTTGGCTTTTAGAGAGAATACAAAAGAGGGCAACACAAATGGTTCATGGTATAAGCAACCTGGCATATGAGAAAGATTGAAGAAATTGAATACGTTTTCACTTAGATACAGGAGGCTGAGAGATCTCATCGAGGTCTTTAAATTTGTTCATGGTCAGGAACAGGGATATCTCAGGGAAATGTTTGAATTTAACAGAAATGATGCAATTAGGGGTCATTAATTCAAAATTAAAGTTAATCACAGCAGGACAAGGTTAAGACAGTCTTTCTTCACCAACAGGGTAGTAGAACATTGGAACCAGCTGCCAGAAACCATTGTCAGTGGCAGCACACTGAACATCTTTAAAAACAGCATAGACACACATTATAAGAAAAGAGGGCTTGCTTTTCGGTATTCCAGGGAGGGCTGATCGACGGATTTGGTGGGCAACTGGTTCAGTATCCAGAGTGCAACCAAGAAGGGCCCTTGTGGCTCATAGTTGCACTGATCTTTTGTCATGATCATATGCTCCCAACTATAACACAACATAATAGTCTCAATGGAAATGGCTGCCATCTATGCACACAGAACCGAGTGTGGAGTGTGTGAATGGAATTGTCACTATCTAGGAAGACGTTGCAGAACATATTTTAGGAACAGTTTTCCAGCGTATGCAACTGTGCTATAGAGGAGATAAGATGGAGAACATTTTAGCTTCCCATACCTGGTTGCTTGATGCACGACCTGGAACTGCCACTTCCCACACACAGCCGCCAATGTCACAATAAACCTGTGACTACGTCGCGGCTGACTCTGGGGGATCCATGGCTTCAGTACAATGTCTGGCGGTGGCCAGGGCTATCGATGATGTCACGGACTGGACCGGGAGCCGAATTGTCACTCACCGGCACTGAGTAGACGAGCTCCTCACGCAGGAACCTGTTGTCGCAGTCGCTACTGTCGAACAAACCCCAGTCCATCTTGATGTCCCACGTGTACGTATAGATTGAGTTGAAGAGCAAACTACAGATGTATAAATAAAAGTAAGGGTTTTCAAAGTGCGAGTCGTACTCATCTGAAACACGTGACAAACATTAGGTGGCACTCGCCGACACAGAACTCGTCAATGGCGCCTGCACTTACACCGGTGAAATTAAATGGAATTACCCATCTATATATGTGATCAGACGCAGGCTGGCCACAGATATAGAGGGGTATATATATATATATATATATATATATATATATATATATATATATATATATATGTATGTATATGTATACATATAACTCGTGGGTAAAACCGCATGATAACAGCATAATGACAATGAGAACAGCAATGAGTATATACAAAACTCAGTACAAAGTAACCCCACCCCCATCTCAAACGCCCCTTCTCTTCAAACCCCTAGAAGTCACACAATGCCGGGTCATTTGACTTCCTGGTCTCACTACACGGTGCCACACAAGACGATCACATCACAGAAATAATACTCGCATAAACATGTGACGCCAATCTCTATCCGAGACCTCTCTAGCTCTCAACCCACAAACTGTCTCAATGCTATCTCTAATGACCACTTGTCCCATCCTTCTATTTACCAGCAACTAAAGCCAGTCATACTCTTTGATGCCAGATTCCAGGTCATCCAAGTCAGATTCCCTTTGGAGTTTAGGGGCGCATCGACTGCGTCGGTCATGCAGCCAATCAGATTCCCTCTCCACCCACCCCCATTCCATTGCCGCCCATCTCGGTCATACGACGACGACGACGACTCACTGATCGACGACTCACTGATCTAGTTATCAGGATTTCAGCGAGTATTAAGTATCAAAACAAGAGATATCAGAAATTGTTCACAGAAGGAAACCGTTTGAGGTCTTCTTAGAGAATGGAAGCTACGGAATTGGGAAAAGTCGAACTTAAGGTAAATGAATGTCAGTAGCTGTACAGAACACAGCTTTCTGGAACCCCGCGATTTCTCCCCCACGGATTTCGGCTGACTCCACAAGCCCCTCCCCCTCCGACCGGCAACTCACTCATACGCGTTTGGTAGAGCGCGCCGAATGCCACCTTGAAAAATGATGTGGAGTATTTTCCGGCGTTGACGAGATGTGGGAACGCCTCGCGAGTGTCTCGATACCGCCGCAGACACTGGGCGAACCGGAACCACGCCGGCAGACACGACACCACCAGCCGAGACGTGAACTCGGGCGAGAAGCACGAGTAGCCGGCAGTCACCTCTGATGGCCCAAACACGGTGCACGCACCTCAGCTGCGGTGGGCTCACCTCACACGACAGACATACCTGAGGTGGGTGTACATGTCTACCTCAGGTGGAGAATGCACATCGATTTATTAGGCGAGGTAGACACACCTCAAGCGAGACACACATTTCAGGTGAGGTAGACCTCAGCCGGGGGAAACAAACCTCAGGTGGAGTGGACACACCCCAAGCGAAGGCACACCACAGGTTGCGTAGATACAACTCAGTTGGAGTAAGCACACGCCAGATGGAATGGTCACAGCTCAGACAGGGCACATACGCCTACGGTGAGGCATACATATCCACCTCAGGTGGAATCCACACATGGAACCATTACGTGAGCCAAGCACACCTCAAGTGAGGTAGACACACCTCAGGTGGGATGAACACACCTCAATGGAGTGGACACAACTCAGACGTGGTGGAGGCACCTCAGGTGGGGTAGACAAACAACAGACACGCCAGGTGTAGTAGGCTCATGGCACAGCTTCGGAGCACCCATCAATATCCGAGCATGGCTGACGGCCGACGTACTCCACCAATTACTGGAGTGTATTTCTGTACCACCTGCTGAGCGCAACGCCGCGATTCTGCCAGAATGCCATTTTCTGAAGAACATAAACCACAGCTTGCAAGTTATGTAGAAAAGTTATCCCCTTGAGACTTTTAGGATGTCCAGAAACAAGCGGTAACTTCAGTAGTCGGAGTAACCAGGAACAATGAAAAGCGAGCGGGTCCCCGATACGCTCTCGTGGCGTGCACATTTGAAGGGCTGGCTGGTGCCGATTCAGTTTACTCTCACCGTGATTCAAATTACAACAGCTAAATTGAGGCTGCCAAGTTTCTAACCAGATTACTGGAAGTTGTGTGGCCGGAAGAAGGCCATAATGGTACAAAAGTAACTTCACACAAATGTTAAGTCAGTTATTTGGGTCGTGGGTGCATCAATACCCATACATCGAGAGTACTTGTTGCCTCATACGGATACTCTGCCTAATATGCAGCACAAGCTTTCCAACCCAGTCAACTGAAATGATATAGATGGGCCAAAGGTGTGGGGGACGGCGGTGAGAGTCACACAATATAGGGAGATGACATTCACATGATTCGCATGCAATGCAATTGGCGAAGGCCTCCTCTGTATACGAAATTGGGCAATAACTGACCATAATTAGTGTTTTGATGTGCTCCCAATATTATGCCGTGGCTACGGCTCGCTACACAAGAGGGGACTTCCTGACATTGACAATCTGCCCCAGACAGTATTGGCTACACAATAGACAACGTCCCGACAGTGACAATCCGTCGAAAACAAGTCTGGCCATCCGACAGGAGACGTCCCGACACCGCTGGTCGGCATAAGACCGAGACCTCCGGGTGAGCCAGCACGGCAGGAGGCGCCTGCATCAGCGGCACCAACCATCACAATCCGGCTTCCGACTCGGGACGCACCTTTGACCTCGGACCACTCGCCCGCCTGCGTAACGTAGAAGCAGACGATGAAGTCGAGATCCTGTAGAACCGTGCCCAGACTGTTGATCTGGTCGGCCAGCCAGAAATCGGCGAAACCCACGTGGCAAAATGGCGCACACAAAACGCGACACTGCAACAGACACGTGACAGTGTGGCAGTCATGTGACACTATCGCAGTCGCGTGAAACTGCCACAACCATCATGGCACGTTTAAGATATACGTGATATACAATCAACTTAGTTATACGTGTGATCTAAGCATGTGATAGCGACTCGAAATCCGTTCGGCTATGACAGGAGAAACCAATGTCCATAGCTCACTCCGTTAAGGACTGGTCAGGGTGGGCTTCCACCATTCTGGCACGTAAGCGTTCGAGTCGCCATGCGTGCTCGTGTTCCGCCCGTGACTGGCGTCAGCTGACCGGAGCCCGATGTGGGGACACAGCGGCGGGAACGTGTGCGAGCACATTGGCGGGACATTAAGTTCTGGCTAATACTTGCCTTTTTATTAAAATTGTACGATCGGATGTGGCCGACGCTCACTGAACAACTTCTACACAGGCACCGGTCGCCACCCCGCAGGACCAAACAGCAATCATTCGAGTTACATATAGAGAAAAAAAAATGGATGCCCGGTGCACGTGGGAGTCATAATGGGTGGCAGGGAAACAGCTGGTAATTTGTCATCAAACATGTGCAGCACATATAAGGGAGCCGTAATGGGTGGCGGGGAAACAGTGGGCAATTTGTCACCGAACATGAACAGCACACCTTTATGTTCAAGTTCTATTTATCGACGAGCAATGACGGAAACCCAAGCGTGTCGAGATAGAAGTGACGTACGAACGACGAAATATGGGACAATGAGATGAACTTTCCATCGGACTAGCGAACATTGATTCAGAAACAAAATGTGACTACTTGAGTTTTCCTTTTACTTACGCCTGACAAATTGCGGCTTGTTGTCATAGATCATTACTATGTTAACGCTTGATGCTCAAAAATACATATGTAAAATTAATTGTTTTAAAGTGACAAAGCGATCGATACGCGAAATAGCAGCGCTTTGCAATGCTGAAAGCTTGTGTAATAAACGACGAAATGCGCTATTTAAAACATCATATTGCATCTCGATGGCACATTAAAGACTAAGCCAAATTCCTGGGAGAAGCTGCTGCAATGCAATGACCTGTGTTCCATTTCACAAGAGTATTTACGAATCCATGATAGAAAGATTATGTTATTTCATATGCCTGGCAGCATATCCTGTTGGTTTGATCCGAAACCAACCGCTGTGGAACGTGATGTCATCGAGTCACACTGGGGACTGAACGAGCCATAGTCATTGTGCTTTGGTGATCTAGTTGCTGCAAACCAATTCAGTCTCCTCGCTATTACTGTTGAGCCTTCGTCGCGATTCATCACTGAACTCAGTCTGTCGCCACTATGCTAGATAAGTGAACATTAGTGATATCACCGCCTTGCCTGCAGCGCAAAAAAAGTACGGTAATTTGCAATCTTCGTTGAAAAAACGGCATTCGTTCGTAGCATGGGATTATCAATTGGAAAGAAAATCACAGCTGGATTCTTGTTGGCTTCTTACCAACATCGTCGCTGACTAACATGAGCCTCCTGATTCAGAAGTGATCCAGCCATTTACCTGATAGCGACAAGACAGATTTGATGTCAGCTCATTAGGGCACTACCCCCACCACCCTATTCCAAAAACCAGAAACATACGCACGCACACACCAAGGCATTGCTGGTACAGCGAAGATGCCTAATTTCCGCACAGTTTGTGTTCATAACGAAACCCGTCAACATGCGTGATAATATTCCAACGTTTGGCGTTGGTCCAGATTTTCTGACGTGCTACATGCGTGCAGCGAGCTCGGTGGCACAGTGCCAGACACAGTGGCACTATCGTCACATGCGTGTGTGCAGCGAGCTCGGTGGCACAGTGCCAGACACAGTGGCACTATCGTCACATGCGTGTGTGCAGCGAGCTCGGTGGCACAGTGCCAGACACAGTGGCACTATCGTCACATGCGTGTGTGCAGCGAGCTCGGTGGCATGGTGCCAGACACAGTGGCACTATCATCACATACGCACCACAATTTTGATGAGCCAGAACCTGGCCTCGTGCCGCAGCGACTTGGTCGGGTTGATCAGGAACACGATCATGAAAGCGGTGAGAATGAGCGGGTTGATGTAGGGTGGTATGCCGAGACTGTCACTGAAACACACAGAATGGCCGACCGGTCAGAGTACGGCCTGGCCCTCAACTGTCGCCAGCTGCCCAACACAAATCCACACCCAGCACACAGCATACCCAGACAGCCGACCGGTGACCTGGGAGCCTCAACATACCCATATATATATATAGAGGAAAACAGAGCTAGTTAGTTATTGTGGTTTAGGCGCGCATCGACTGTATAGGTCATATAGCGCCCAGAAAACAGAGCTACAGATATCTCTTGACTGTAGAGGAAACGAAGGCTCAGACGAGGTAGACACACAGCAGCCCCAGGGCTTCGCCTGCAGAAAGCAACGAGCCTCAGGGTCTTCAGGCTTCAGTCCCAGATGACTGTAATGGATCCCAAGTCCCAGATGATCCTGATCTGTAGAGGAAGCAGACCCTCGGGCTACCATGACCTGCAGCAGTCCAGGGTGCCCCTAATCTGTAGCAGCCCCAGATGACCCTAACCTATAGAGGAAGCAGAGCCCAGGTGACACTGGCCTGTAGCAGCCCCACGTAACCTTGACCCGTAGCAGCCCCAGGTGACCCTGACCTGTAAAGGAAGCAGAGCCCGGGTGACACTGGCCCGTAGCAGTCCCACGTAACTCTGACCCGTAGCAGCCCCAGGTGACCCTGACCTGTAGAGGAAGCAGAGCACCATGACGGCCCAGATGACGCCGAAGATAGCGGCGATCTCCATGAGCGCTTGCGCCGACAGGTGGCTGCGAGGGTTCAGCTCGAAGATGAGCACGTGGTTGACGCCGGCCGAGCGCCAGCCGTGTATGTTGATGCCAATCAGGAAGATGAAGAGCGTCACGTGGAACGGGCCGCGGAACAGCCGCAGCACCGTGTACCAGTCGTGTCGCTCCGTGTGGAACACAGCTGAGAACGGCGGCCGCCGTCAGGTCACAGCACAACGTGTCGACGCCAGTGTCTTCAAAAAGTGATGCTCACACTCCCCACAAGGCAACCAGCTAAATATTCGGAACAGGCAGAACGAAGACAACTGTGGCATGGTAGAGATGGAGCAATTGGGACAGGATTGGCCGGAACTTCACTTCGACGTCAGAGGTCATCATTCTTTGAAACACCACCTGCATGGTTAGTTGGTTGGTTATTGGTTTTACGACACGTCGACCGTTGAGTCATATAGCGCCGCCAATCTCTCACGCCGGTTGGTCGCGGGCGAAGAGTAGCGACAGGTGAGACTCGAACCCACAATATTTCGATTGTGGGACGAGCATCACACCACCTGCATGGAAGCTACCTCGTTCTGGAGATGATGGAGTGTTATGGAACAGCGTAGGTAGGCTCCAGGCCATCCTGGTGAAATAACTCTTAGACATAACTGCACAAGCTCAACCTAATCACTCATATTGAGTAACTAATACCATCCTACCACACTGACCCATCCTGGACCGAATATCGCTGCATCTAACAGACACCAACAAACCACACATGCCCTGTCGTGCCCTGGTGATACCACCCCACTATAGGCGGCCGACTCCACCACGCCAGATTAACCCTGCTATTCCAGACTATACCAATTAAAGAAGATTATACCACACAAGCACCCTGCAGTGGAATAACCACACACCACAACGGCACCACTATACCAGACAGGTTCTGACATGCCAAACCACCCCACCATACTAGACCGGTCCTGACATGCCAAACCACCCCACCATACTAGATCGGTCCTGACATGCCAAACTACCCCACCATACTGGACCGGTCCTGACATGCCAAACCGCCCCACCATACTAGACCGGTCCTGACATGCCAAACTACCCCACCATACTGGATCCGGTCCTGACATGCCAAACCGCCCCACCATACTAGACCGGTCCTGACATGCCAAACCACCCCACCATACTGGACCGGTCCTGACATACCAAACCACCCCACCATACCGGACCGGTCCTGACATGCCAAACCACCCCACCATACTGAACCGGTCCTCACATGCCAAACCACCCCAACATACTGGACCGGTCCTCACATGCCAAACCACCCCACCATACTGGACCGGACCTACCATGCCAAACCACCCCACCATACTGGACCGGTCCTGGCATGCCAAACTACCCCACAATACTGGACCGATCCTGACATGCCAAACCACCCCACCATACTGGGCCGGTCCTCATATGCCAAACCACCCCACCACACTGGACCGGTCCTGACATGCCAAACTACCCCACAATACTGGACCGATCCTGGCATGCCAAACCACCACACCATACTGGCCCCATCGCGCCGTACGCACCTGTGAGGGCCACGGCGGCCACCAAAACGACGAAGGCGCCCAGGAAGAGGCCCACTTTGAAGGTTGTCCACGGGGACTGCTGCTCCCCGAGCGGAGGAACTCGTAGCCTCTTCATCGCCTTCTGTCTGTCAAATACAGCGACGAATCACACACACATCGCGGCCCGTCAAGGGCGAAGGGACAGCGCACGTCACACATACAAGGCTGCCTGGACAGCGCACGTCACACGTACAAGGGCGCCGGGACAGCGCACGTCACACATACAAGGGCGCCGGAACAGCGCACGTCACACATACAAGGGCGAAGGGACAGCGCACGTCACACATACAAGGGCCAAGGGACAGCGCACGTCACGCATACAAGGGCGCCGGGACAACGCACGTCATGGTTACAAAGGCGCCGAGAGCACCATACGTCACACAATGCCAAACTAAGCTACACAAACGTCAGCAGTTATATTTACACATGGCAAGCTAAACCCTCGGAACAGATAATCAGAGAGGAGACCTGTATTTTCTGCATTCTCCAACACCAAAAGCATACATTGAAGTACATCCATCTACATGGTGCAGACAATTCATCACTCAAGCCTACCAGCAGTTTAGCATGCTTTGCTAATTTTGACCCGTAATATGCCGATTTGCCTGGCCTTACAATACACACGCACCACGACGTGCATTCCGCTCCATCGTCGTTCCTAAAATTAGAACCATGACTGCAAAAGCTCAGCTCAATATCCGACAGCGGCATCACCAGGTGGCACATAGACCAGCCGCGGTACCGTCGATGGTGCAGACAGCGTCAGCCGCAGTCAGGTCGTCCCCCGTCGAGGTCGACCATCAGCCCCTGACACGCACGGAGGCCGGCGACAGGATTCACTGACCGGTCACCGCCCTCCAGGTCGCTGGTGACCTGGTTCTCCGTGTTGCGAATCAACTTGTCGATGTCCTTGTTGGTGTAGAACACCGACGTCTCCACCTTGTCTTGGCGCCACTTCGCGCCCGTGTCGACTGTCAAAATCTGCCCGCATCCGGACAATAGCTGGTCACAAACTGTAGCGGCCTGTAGCCTGCCGGCCGATGACAGCCCACGTGACGCGACACGTGACAGGTAGTCACATGGCGTGACGTGTCGGATGTCCACCGCCGCCCTGCTGAATCGCCCTCCAACACATATCATCGGAACACCCGCTTCACTCAACCACAAAACGAAAATGACCGTTAGTACCCCAATGAAATGAAATCACACACTAGAACACCAACCTTGTCATGCTTCTTGAGAATCTTCTTGAAGCCCATGAAGTTGAGACTCTGGTAGTTTTGTAGCAGGATAAGGCTAAGGTAGAACTCTGAGAAGGCCAGCTTCAGGTTCTGCGCCTTGCGGACAGAGGTGCGCCGCCTCAGCGTGAAGAGACGCGACTTGGTGGAACCGGGCAGTAGGTCAGCATCCTGCCGCGCAGCCAACTCGCTCTGCAGACTGGCGTACTTGCGCTGCGCCTCAGCCAGCTTCTCTGCAGACACCGCACCGGACAGGCTCAGACGTCCGTCCAGCCACAGCCGGAGCCAGTTGTGCCGCCTCACAAAAAGAGGTGGATACTTTCCAACATGAGTATGGGCTCAAGTACTTTAGAACTTGACTTGGAATGGTGTACTCTCGGGTCTGATGGCTAGACGCGGAAATCATTCGAGTTGGTTGGTTGGTTATTGGTTTTTACGACACGTCGACCGTTGAGTCATATAGCGTCGCCAATCTCTCACGCCGATTGGTCGCGGGCGAAGAGTAGCGACAGGTGAGATTCGAACCCACAATCTTTCGATTGCGAGACGAGCATCTTACCCCTAGACCACTCGTCCCCGGAAATCATTCGAGGGTGGTGGGGAGGGACGAGTGTTAAAATAACGGTTTTCCGTTAGGCGTGCGGGGTCGAAACGAGTGCAGTAGGATGTCGAAACTCGTCAAGGAACTAATGTCAGCTTAAATACTTACAATTTTGAAGAAATGGCGTACTATGGCTGTATCTCTTTCGTTTGCATCTAGATACCTAATTTATGAATACCTATTTTCGGAATAGCGATGCAAATAACTATACCATGAACTAGCATTGCATAACAGACCACATCGTAAGTAATCCCATTAGCAGGAATACCATTGCGAAATGTTCGTGTATCACGTCCCTTAGCAGCATAAGCATGGTACTTATAAAAGAGATACTGTTGATAACGAGGCATGGCTCAAGAAGTACGCTGTCCATACATCTTTGGGAAGAATGTTGATTCAGTGTTCATGAAGTGGTATATTGTACCATATTTCACGAATAATTTATCACTGGTGGGGGACGCTGCTCGTGTTCAGTATCTGCCTAACGTTAGCACCTGCCTAGCGTAAGTCTCAACCCAGTCTTGAATAATGTCAGTCTCTGAATAATGTCAGTCTGTGCC
The DNA here is from genome assembly GCA_034440615.1 of Ashinkailepas kermadecensis. Lineage (NCBI taxonomy): Eukaryota > Metazoa > Arthropoda > Thecostraca > Neolepadidae > Ashinkailepas > Ashinkailepas kermadecensis. The sequence continues at coordinate 140,472 of JAOTOM010003546.1, forward strand.
TAAAGCCAGTATCTACCTAGCGCCATCATGTGCCTAAAGCCAGTCCATCTTACATCAGCAACTACATAACGTCAGTATATGCCTAGCACCAGCATGTGTCTCACGTCAGTCCACCTTACATGAACAACCACAAACGTCAGTATCTGTCTAGCATCAGTTTCTGCCTAGAATCAGTTTCAGCATAACGCCAGTTTCTGCCTAGAGCCAGTATCTACCTAGCATGTCTGCCTAACCTCAGTCTCTGCCTGACATAAGTATCTATCTAACGTCCGTATCTGCCTAACAGCAGGCTCTGCACAACACCGGATCCACGGAGAAATGCCTAAACACTGCAGGCAAGAATCAAAGGTTACTATCCGACACTCATCTCTGTCTAACGCTGAAATTTATCTAACTCACCAGAGAAGAATGTGTTCATTTTCTTCAGCTCCTTGTCGCAGAAGTGAAGGAAGTGTTCGTCGAAGCCAGCGTAGTAGCGTTGAACGTCTTCCTCGTCCACGACTTCGGCTGACGGTGCCTTCTCCATTGCTGCGTACAGCATGGCCTTCATCTCCTGTGACAGAGTTGCACTGTCACCTGCAACATGGTCTTCATCTTCTGCGACACAGTCACATTCTCACCCACCACATGGTCTCCATCAACTGCGACATAGTCACACTTTCACCTGCAACATGGTCTTCACCACCTGCGACACACTCACACTGTCACCTGCAACATGGTCTCAATCTCCTGCGACAGAGCCACACTGGTCACGTACGGTATGACCACATTCCATGTCACAGGCCATAGGTGGTGCCGGCGTCGTCTGTGCCATCTTGGAGCACGACGTGGTGCAACCGTCTTATCGTCGACACAGGTCCTAAGACACGGGCTAACGCCTAAGACATGCTGCATGTGTTAGTGTATCTGTTCGATCAAACATTGATGAATGTGAGCCGATACACTGTGACCCTGAACAGTGTAGGATGGAGCTGCACATTATACCAGCAACCGAGTAGTAATGTATAGATGTGCTGCTGATACGGCGCTGGTAAGGCCTTACAAAATGGAGTCGTGTGGAACGGACGCGCATGTGGTACACATGCCCGCCATCTGCATGCCCATCTCCCCTGCGCAAACAGGAATGCTTTTGTTTCCCTGAGACATGCCTGCTAATTACATACCAGGGTGGTGTGGCCATTCCAGTGATAAGGATGCAGAAGCATTTGAAAGGGGAATACAATTATTACACGTGTTTAGCTAGCAGGCACCTATAACACTCCAGTAAATGTGGCTTGGTAGGATAACGTTGTCACTCACTACCAAACTGGGCGTGAAGTGAGAAAGCAACTACCACTCGAATAATGCTGGTGTGCCATGTGCATTAAAGCGGAACTTACTGTTTCACAAACGGACTACTAACTGCAGGCCACGGGATATGACAGTTTTACCAACTTTAGCATTTAATTGTCAGCATACTTCGTAGAGAGCACAGTGACACAGTGACGCTGACGCATCAGCTTGCGGGTACGCAAGTGCACTGGCACGTCCAGGAGACAGACGATGTAGAAACCATCTCACAGTCGCGGCCACACAACATATTTTAAGTCGCTTCTTCTCATGCAGCGCACATAGGGATAATGTTAAGATAAATCCAGAAGTGGGGGGCAGCTCCTCACTGCCCCACCCCCGCTATAGTCCCTTTGCTCGGGGAGTTGTAACCAATCGCGAGAAGCTCGGCTTTCAGCTCAGGCCAAAAGAGATGCAGATGGTGCAACACTGCTCCCCGTGGGAACGTGAAACACCGCAATTACCCTGACAAGTTAGTCATTTGAGTTTAAGGGCGCTTCGACCACAATTACCCTGACAAGGAATACATGACACGGGAGGGGAAAACACGAGCACATGCGCAATTTGCACCCACCCAAATAAGCGGAGCAGGATCGGATACTCCGTGTGATGGGCTCCAGATACCACGGCCGGTGGTGGAAGGTAGTAAGTAGCACCATTCAACAAGGCGTGTCCGACAAAAGAACATGCGCACGCCTGATCATGACACCTCGCACCTTATCCGGCTACAGATTCAAAATCGTGGCTGGTTCCCCTTGTGGCGTGTTTTCACCCAGTTTCACGGCTGTGAGACTCTAGGTACGCCTGACCTGGCCATGCAAGTAATGTTGAACATGTGCACACATCGGCACTAGCCCCAATACATATAGTTTGCTTGGAGAGCCCTGGTAGCATGTCACTCACCACAGGCCTGGTAGTCTCAGCACACACTTGAAACTCTTGAGTGCCCCTGACCAAGCCGCGGCTGGGGACGCCGAACTGGATAGTTTCCAAGCAGCCGCTAGTGATGAAGTGACCGATAGTTTTGCGTTTACCAACCAAGTATGGTAGCATACACTGTTCGAAATCTAGCATATCAGCATGCCCCTGTTTGAAGGGGTGCTAATTCTACGCACGCGCAAGTATCCGCACTCCCAGCCATAAAGGGGGCGTACTCGGACAGCTTCGATAATGCGTCACTCACCCACCAAGTTTGGTGTCGGCAGAACGCGCAGACAGAGATGAAGAGGTATCCGGGTCAAAATAGATAGCATGTCAAACTGCTGCACGGCGCGGTTCCAGCCGCCGCCCAGTGCAAAGGCGGCGGCTCAGACCGCGAACAACGAAATTTGATCACGCCTCGGAGCTGCATGGTCATATACATGAACTGAAGACTGAAGCTCCAAGAGATATGCAGAACGCCCGCACAGCCCAGCACCAGCCCTGTGGTCTGATCACGTTTGCATAGCCCCGGGGTGGCCACTGCAGAACGCCCGCGCAGCCCAGCACCATCCAGCCCTGTGATCTGAGTACGCTCGTGTAACCCCGGTGGCCACATTATACGCCGGTTGAAACCCTGAGGTACCAGGTGCTGTTGGGATATTGAGAGGGCTTGCACGCGTTTGATCGGTGAAGTGTATACCATGGTGGAATCTGGAGCAAAAATGGTGGTGAACCCCTCTATAATCGATCATTAGACATTCGCAACAATTTCTCTATTTAGAAAGTGTCCATCGTAAATGTTGCATTGAAAATCACAGTTCTTGATGGGACCCAAGATGGCATAGAAACAAGGGGGGAGCTGATTCATACATAAATGTTTCGGTGATACCATCACAATAGGACATGGATATTATTCATGGCCATCAATTGTGCTGTCGGTATCGATTCGTTAAATATAGATTAGTCTCCCGATTTACAACGTGCAAATGTAGCTGTCCTGCAATAGATAAGAATGCGCATAAGAGACACCAATTATCTCTGAGGCAGTGGATATCCGCAATATCGATTGCGTCAAATGAATACGCATTCACCGCCAGCAGCATGACCTTAACTCCGTACGGGGGGCCTCACGCTTAAACGGACAACACGCTCAGAGCTTGCAGTTGGTCCCACTGAGGAAGATCGGGCCTACGTCATGAAGAAATAGAGCACATATACACGAGCCATTTCGATTGGGCTAAGTAACCACCGGCTTACTGTTCATTCGTTATTTCTGTTAGTTTTAAGGCGCGCTTACCAAATATGACCATTTAACGCGCAGTATTTGTTGAAGTTCTTTTTCATTAAAAAAAAATTGCATGCAAACGATGTGATTATAGACATGCACGTTTTCAATCACGGTGAAATTCTTGAGTTGAAGCGAACGAAGAGAGATTTGCTGGACTTCTGAGTACGAGAGTGACGCGCGATTGATTATTTGACCTTTAGGCCGCATCGACTGTTTATGTCATTTAACGCCCATGGTGGCACGCGAAAGATGCAGCAGGAATACGAATACCCTAACGGCTGACAGCATCGCCAGCTCCAGCCCTCGACATCGCACGCATTCGCTATATCAGACGGACTGCTCTCTGCTCTCTGACCGAAGCACTCTTTCAGTGTCATGAAAGTACACTGGACCAGTGTACTTTCATTAAGTACACTGGTGACCCCCTGCCGAATATCCGCCTGGTGGTGGGAGCATATTCTGGTGTTTCTATCTCAAGGTCTATTCACATTGTGTCCAAACTCTGCTTCGGTTCGGAGTCGGACGTCAATAAACAAAATCCAAATTTTACCGTCAAAAATGCAAATAAAAACTACAAATCATACACACAAGCCTAAACACTTCGGAATACACTTCAGTTCCGAAGAGTGCTCAGAAAGAGGCAAAAGGCCCTACTTGTGAATATATATCCATCCATCCATCTACTCCTCTGGTGGACGAGTGGTCTAGGGGTAAGATGCTCGTCTCACAATCTAAAGGTTGTGGGTTCGAGTCTCACCTGTCGCTACTCTTCGCCCGCGACCAATCGGCGTGAGAGATTGGCGACGCTACATGACTCAACGGTCGACGTGTCGGAAAACCAATAACCAACCATCTACTCCTCTATTGCGGCATGGGCATGTATGGAGTCATCGCTAAATATCGTTGGAGATGCAAACGCAAAACAAAGAAGAGATGCTAGTATTTGTCTCCCTGTGCCATTTTCCACCCCAATTCTTGAATCTGGACACTATGATCATTTAGTTATTTGAGAAATGTCATCATTTCCCTGATATGGTGGTGAAAATAGAGTGGAAACCAATCATAAAGTTGGCCTTCACTGACAGCGAAAAATAGAAAGAACGAAAGAACACTTCATGAATGTCTTATTTTGCTCTATTTCTATTTTCCCTGTCAATGAAGGCCAACTTTACACTTGGCGTCAACCTAAGTTCAACTACCTTGAAAAATAATCATTCAGCCTGCCACAGTCAAATTTGGCGGCGAGTCAGCTGTGGTGAACTAACTGTCCATATCAGGTGAACGGTCAAATTTTGGTAAAAATTGCTGATTTTCAGATTCAAGTGCACACTGTCTAAGTGTTGCAAGAACAGTTACTGCAAAATGAGCAAAAAGACATCCACAGAAACATCACGTCATAACACATAGCTCGCACCAATGCTGAAATTCATTTTTCGTAGAGTGGAGGGTAAGAGCCCAAGATGTTAAAACCAGCTATAACGTCAACATACGCCAATAATATTACATCTAAAAATGACGAAATGAGAAAAGTAGCAGTTGTTAGCAAAGCGTCCTCATGTCAATAATGGCAACATGGAGTGGTGTAAAATGTGATTCACTAATGTAGTTGCATGCGGTCATATTTCACGAACGTTGTCAATTCAGGAATTTAAAATTCAGTTTGAAGAGATCAGAACAAACTTCTATTAGGTGTTGGTCTCCACATAATCGCGTTACAACATACACCACCACAGCACAATCGAGTCACAACATATATCACACCGACGCACGGCAAAATCACGTCACAGCATGCATCACACTGACACCCACATCACACTCGCGTCACAACATACATCATACTGACACACGGCAAAATCACGTCACAGCATGCATCACACTGACACCCACATCACACTCGCGTCACAACATACATCATACTGACACACGGCACAATCACGTCACAGCATGCATCACACTGACACCCACATCACACTCGCGTCACAACATACATCATACTGACACACGGCACAATCACGTCACAGCATGCATCACACTGACACCCACATCACACTCGCGTCACAACATACATCATACTGACGCACGGCAACAATCACGTCACAGCATGCATCACACTGACACCCACATCACACTCGCGTCACAACATACATCATACTGACACACGGCACAATCACGTCACAGCATGCATCACACTGACACCCACATCACACTCGCGTCACAACATACATCATACTGACACACGGCACAATCACGTCACAGCATGCATCACACTGACACTCACATCACACTCGCGTCACAACATACATCATACTGACACACGGCACAATCGCGTCACAACATACATCACACTGACACTCACATCACACTCGCGTCACAACATACATCATACTGACACACGGCACAATCGCGTCACAACATACATCACACTGACACTCACATCACACTCGCGTCACAACATACATCATACTGACACACGGCACAATCACGTCACAGCATGCATCACACTGACACACACATCACACTCGCGTCACAACATACATCATACTGACACACGGCACAATCACGTCACAGCATGCATCACACTGACACCCACATCACACTCGCGTCACAACATACATCATACGGACACACCGCACAATCACGTCACAGCATGCATCACACTGACACTCACATCACACTCGCGTCACAACATACATCATACTGACACACGGCACAATCACGTCACAGCATGCATCACACTGACACTCACATCACACTCGCGTCACAACATACATCATACTGACACACGGCACAATCACGTCACAGCATGCATCACACTGACACCCACATCACACTCGCGTCACAACATACATCATACGGACACACGGCACAATCACGTCACAGCATGCATCACACTGACACTCACATCACACTCGCGTCACAACATACATCATACTGACACACGGCACAATCACGTCACAGCATGCATCACACTGACACCCACATCACACTCGCGTCACAACATACATCATACTGACACACGGCACAATCACGTCACAGCATGCATCACACTGACACCCACATCACACTCGCGTCACAACATACATCATACTGACACACGGCACAATCACGTCACAGCATGCATCACACTGACACTCACATCACACTCGCGTCACAACATACATCATACTGACACACGGCACAATCACGTCACAGCATGCATCACACTGACACTCACATCACACTCGCGTCACAACATACATCATACTGACACACGGCACAATCACGTCACATCATGTATCACACTGACACTCACATCACACTCGCGTCACAACATACATCATACTGACACACGGCACAATCGCGTCACAGCATGCATCACACTGACACTCACATCACACTCGCGTCACAACATACATCATACTGACACACGGCACAATCACGTCACAGCATGCATCACACTGACACTCACATCACACTCGCGTCACAACATACATCATACTGACACACGGCACAATCACGTCACAGCATGCATCACACTGACACTCACATCACACTCGCGTCACAACATACATCATACTGACACACGGCAAAGTCGCGTCACAGCATGCATCACACTGACACCCACATCACACTCGCGTCACAACATACATCATACTGACACACGGCAAAATCGCGTTACAGCATGCAAGTAGAGTAACACTCGCAGCATAAGCGTACACAAGCACAAACATACTTGCACAATGACGTTCATGAGCATACATTCACGTTAATACGACATTGACGAGCATTTGTGTCGTACCGTACAATACAAATCGCACTTCTTCTGACAAACCCCCATGTTAAGGTAGGATACCTGAAGGACCGTCATGTATCTCGATGTTATCAGGCGTACAACAGGACGTTTTTGCTTTTGAAGTTCATTTGATTACTGGGCCGTAAAATGCACCGACAGCGAGGTTATACGGAGCACAGCCTTGGCAACTGTCCTTCAGCTGGGTATAGATAGCTCGCAGTGGGTTCTAAACACTTGAAACAACCAGTTAAGTAGCGGAAGCATGTACAAAGACATCTCCGAGCGGACACAAAATGGTCTCATTCGTTAGCGTGGTGTTATAACGACCAAATTCATCACTGACATGGAGCTATGCCAAAGTCGTTTTATAGGACACTAACACATCGATCGAAACAGATATACTAAATAACAGGGGCGTACTTGTAATACAATGCACCTAATAATACGCGACTTACAATTCACTAGAGACCATCTCTGCGGAATTAGGGACTACGAATGAGCGACTCACCTCATACTGAATGTACTGAGTTCTCCATTCCGGAGTAATGTGCGCTGACAGGTGCTCAGCAAACTTCATTTTCCTCGATCACGATACACGGAGTGAGCTGAAATGAGAATAAAGCGTGCTCAATATTTGCATGGTGCTGCAACTTCTGATTCAACTACAGACTTCTGACAAAAGAGGTTAACATCACTTCCCTTGGGGGGGGGGGGGGGGCTTTAGAACGTCATTTCCAGAGACTAGAAAGCGATTGCACAAGGCGGCAACCCCTCTGGGTGGTGGTAAGCCTAGAATAGGGAATATTCCACAATTCCAGGAGTCGACGCCGTCTGCGTGCAGCAGACATGCCAAACAACTGGATAGACTCCTCGGACTCGCATTGCAAGTCAGAGCAGTCATTCTTGCAATGAAAAAACTAACATACGAACACAATGTGCTGTTAGAAACGGTCCCTGACTGAGAACGCACCAAAATATTCAAGCATGTGGTCGTAGTCAAAGTCATCTGTATCGCGATGAAAATAAGCTCGCAGTGACGGAGTCTTACAAGTCACTGCTCTTCGCCCGCGACCAATCGGGTGAGAGAATGGCGGCGCCATATGATCCAACAGTCGACGCGTCATACAACCAATCTATGTGCCCCCATCCTTAGCTAGTTCGCGACGCAGCAGGTTAGGCGAACAATAATATTCCGCAACCAGAGGCGCAGCCAACGGGGGCTGGAGGCAAAAAAAAACTACACTAGATTAATAAAGAAATTTTGGAACTTGCACCACGCCAAACCATAAATTTTCGTCGCGCTTCATGCGCCGAAGTTAGTTAGTTATTTGGGTTTTAGGTCGCATCGACTGCATTGGTCATTTAGCTTCATGCGCCGAAAGAAGACACCGTTAACTGCTTTGCTTTTTTTCGGCCCTCAAGAAAACTGGCTGCGCCCCTGCTCGCAACAACGGGTGACATGGGTAGAACTTGGTCGATGGTAAAACGCTGCAAGAGTCAGTGAACACAGCAAATGATACTTCGTCAAACATCTCAACGAAACAGCCATTATAGTTCCAGTCAATTGTATACAGATGCCGGGGTCGGTAGGTCTGCATTTTCTCACCTTCAGGTGAGAAAATCATCCTGACATACGAATGCACAGCCTGTGTCGCCCTTCGATCAGTCAGAAAAAAAAACTGAGCCTGCGTTTCTTTTTCTTGTGTTCCCCATTTACTTCACGCATCGCAGACAGACATCCGCAAAAAAATGTACCAGTCTGCATGCTTGGTACGAAAATGATGTGCTGCGAGGTCTGGGAGCGATATATCTGAACGAGGGTGTCATGCTTAAGTATTGCTGATAAGAGCAATATCAATTTCGGGTCGTACCAATCGCCAAGGAGTGAGTCAGTAGTTGTCGGTGTCGCATAATACTGCCAACTCTTGCATCAGTACTAATTGACTGATGGATGTTGTGGCTTTAAGGCGAAGTAACTAAGTACTACATTGGCCATTTTGAGTCCGATCCACGAACTATCGGTGGGAACGTGGAAGAAACCTTCCACTCTGAAAAACAAATTTACAGACACGGTCGAAGAGGTTACAGCACGGGACAAGTGCAATTGCATTGCTGGGACATCATCTGCAGCATGCCCTGGTGATTTCAACGTTCCAGATGGCCTCCGAAGGTCTACAGTTACGTGGAGACCAGCCAGTTACGTGGCGCCCAACCCAGTTCGTGGCGTGTGGCTGGTTTGGCCCGGAACGAGCCGCTGCAAACTGGCGGCGCGTCCGCGCGTCCGGCCACGCACGTGGAGGCAGCGTGCTCGGCCGTGGCGGTATGAGCCGTCAACCGGTCAGCAGACACAACCAGTCGCCCTATCAGCGAGACACTGAGCGGGTCCAGGTCACTGGAACGAAATCATGGCTCGCCTGATATCCATCCATGTAGGTTTATGTCGGTCTTGATGTGCGTTGTAATCAAACATCAACTCCGCGGTAAGATAAGTCGAAAAACATCGCCGAGCACTGTAGGACGGTTTTCGCCGTCCTGAGTCGCGATCGCAAGAACTCGTTAACGCCGCTGCTTTCATTCGTGTCCGGCTGGGAGTATGCTGTGTCAAGTTCACGCATGGTCGTTCTGACTTCCTCTTTGTCATGCCGCCATGGCGACGGTGGTGGTCTGTCTGATCTGGCCTGCGATGAGAGATGTGTTGTCGGTGCAGAAGGACCACACCGAAAACCACACTGCCCACTTGTCTCAATACGCTAGTTGAGTTACACATGGCATTCCATGGGCGCTATATGATCAACATGGTCGATGCGCCCTAAAGCCCAAATAACTAACTAACTAACACATGGCATTCCAGGCTTCCATCGATATGCCACTAAAAGCGCAGCCAGGTCGAGTGTCCGTGTGAATCGAGTAGCTACGTCTGGCTGACGCTTCCTAGCACGGAAATGTTCATCACCATTAAAACGTGATCGCTAGCACAACACGAGGCGACGTGCACCTCGAAAATGTCGTCCGGAGCCTTGATGATGAAGTGATCATGCAGATTATCTGAACAACTTGGAATTGCGCTCATCTAATACAATCTAAATCACCTTTTTTTAGGGAGCACAGCTGACTGAATTCTGGGTCAGCGAGCAGTGGAGGCTTGTCCGTCTCCACAACTGAACATGTTCGTCCTGCAGGTTATCCATGAACCGCGTAACCCTGTAGGCGGCTGACATACCACACATCAATGTCCAAAAATTTCCCAATTTTGGCACGAAACAGCACCCAGGAGGCAATTGCCCACCCCATCCCGCGTCACGAATCATTGTCCACTCTTCCGTTATTTTATAGCACAACTAAAAATGAAAATATCCCTATTTCTACTAGTTCATAGCGTAACAATTTGTCCATGTGGATTTCCAAGTGTTCATACTTTGGAACTATCTTCCAACTGTGATCGCCGGAAATGCCTTGCTGTCAACTTTTAAGAACTCTCTCAATAGTCTGGGAGCATAATCCATGCACTACATGTCCTGTAGTGTTCGTGTTTTAGAGGTGGTATGTCTTGCATGCTAACGTGCATATCTTATCTGCCACCAATAGCTTCGATTCCTGTTCTGGCCTGGTCGATGCTGTGATAAGTGTAAATGACGTGAATCCATAATAGCCATCTCATGGAAGAACTTCAAATGCAACACAAATATATACATACATACACACTTTGCAGGTCAATGGGGTTCACCTTTCAACAATTTGCTTATTGACTGTTTGGATATTTGGGCTCTGGAGTGCCTTTCAGAAAATGAGGTGAAATTATCCAGCTGACATGTCAATGCTCACCATATTGCCACTTAAAACTCTCAACCTTGCATCATCTCTTGAGGAATAACCATTAACTGTGATATCCTGGTGCAAAACCAATATGGAGAAACCGCCATGATCATACCCAGACCACGGGATTCACCTGTGCATACTGAAAGGTAGGGGCACTCCCAACACCCATTGCGCATTCTAAACATTTAGTAGCAGAACACAGTACGTGTCACAGCATGATATATGCACATTTCTAAGGATGCAGGGCTTCGAATAAGATTGGTGCTGCAAGTACCAGCTTCAGCAGCACTTCTATCATGCAAGGTGAGAAACGTTGATGTTGCAATTGTGCATATATAATGTGGATGGTTGAAAGGTTGCCGCTACCACCACGGGAACTGGTGCTACAGCTGCAACTTCCGTCATACTACGAAGGGAGCTGCATGGCCACCGTAAGTGATGCACCCTGATGTCCGAATAATTAACTAACCTGCCATGGTACCTTAATGTTATTGGGGCATAATGGCGCATCTGTATCGGTTATAATCACCCAGCCATGATACATCACCCATCAGTGCACACCACCGCCCCTGATCAAGCGATCCAGATGGACAACGCTGCATCCAGGAAACACTAAGTAGCAACTGGAGATGCCTGACAACAGCCACGTCCGATAAACACAGCGCGTCCGGCTGCTCTCCCGCAAGGGCACGGTGGCATCTAGTGACATCCCGCAACTGCACGGTGAGATGGCCCAGTCGGGGTGCAGTGCCGGACGGAGGAGCAGCGCTCCGACTAAGCACGACTCACGGGCGAGCTCAGCACGGCTCAGGGGTGGGCTCAGTACGGCTCACGGGCGGGATCAGCACGGCTTACAGGCGGGCTCAGCACGGCTTACAGGCGGGCTCAGCACGGCTCACGGGCGGGCTCAGCACAGCTCACGGGCGGGCTCAGCACGGCTCACGAGCTGGCTCAGCACGGCTCAGGGGTGGACTCAGCACGAGGCACGGGCGGGCTCAGCACGGCTCATGGGCAGGCTCAGCACGGCTCATGGGCAGGCTCAGCACGGCTCAGGGGCGGGCTCAGCACGACCCGGGGGCGGGCTCAGCACGGCTCAGGGGCGGGCTCAGCACGGCTCACGAGCTGGCTCAGCACGGCTCAGGGGTGGACTCAGCACGACCCAGGGGCGGGCTCAGCATGGCTCACGGGCGGGCTCAGCACGGCTCATGGGCAGGCTCAGCACGGCTCAGGGGCGGGCTCAGCACGACCCGGGGGCGGGCTCAGCACGGCTCACGGGCGGGTTCAGCATGACACTAGGGCTATACTAAGCACGGCGCCAGATGACGAACCAAGTACGGTCTGAAGGCGAGCTAAATACGGTCTAAGGGCGAGCTAAGTACAGTCTCAAGGCGAGCTGAGCACATCTTAGGAGTGAGCTAAGCAAAAAGCAGGGCAGGCGCAGCCCGGTTCACGGGTGAACCACGTACGGTTCAGGGGCGAGCTCAGCACGGCACATAGGACATAGGACATAGGACGCAGGGATTTACAAGCTAATAATTGCAATGCACAACATCACACACCTTTCCCTCATGGCGAATGGTGTAGGAGAAAACAGGGTAATGGTTCAGGAAGAATGGGTTGGAAACTAACAATTTTATATAAGTAATATCGACATTTTTGTCATTTTGTATGTGAAAGGCAACATTCTTCTCTATTGGAAACAGGTTGATATAACTGCAAGACTTGAAAGTTGAAATAAATCATGATCAAACAAATATGCATCACCAACAGCATTATTTGCTATTCGCTGGCAATGTGCCAGGTAGGATATAGCTTGCTCATGTGACATGGTCCCAATTTACTTTTTTTAATGACTGCAATAATGTGTGATGAACTAACCCAAACTAACCAGAAGGGTTTTTATTCCATAAAGCATACAAATATGGATATTGGATGGCATGACACCCATACCTGCAAATGCTCAATAGCTTAAAAATTACTGTAAAATACAATAAACTAGCCAACCTAACTGCAACATGTAGTGGCTAAAACCTACATATACAAATTTTAAATGCATAAAACCTACACCAGTTTACTACAGACTACTTCTGTCATAAAAAGCATTGCAATCATTACCGTGCCACATGCCCTTCAAACTGTACACTCCCTGACATAGTGATAGTCATGAACAAATGGTGTAATGAACCAGGATTGGGGATTTTACTTGGGAAAGTAGTTTATTGTCATGACAGCCAGTTTTGACCGGTAAAGGCTGGTAAAAAAAACTGGTAAAAACTGACAACAAATTGGTGTCATGTGCACACTTCCTGTCACATTTGCAGCTCCAATTTGGACCATTTCATTTTATAACATATACATGTGTGCACATATCATATGTGACACTCTCCTAGGCATGCAAACATTATGCCTAATATGTCCGAAAAAAGATTAGGCAAAGTAATTGCCGGATCCTTACTGGTAAAAAAACCGGTAAAACATCTTTTGATGTCAGTTTTCACCTGTGACACAAATCCGTAATAACAGGCTTGTGGGGAAAACTGTCAATGCTGCAGTCAGAAAACATGGGTGTATTTGAGCATAATGCACTTGAACATCCATGTATGGTACAGCTACATATTTTGATATTTATGACAGAAAACTTGGTATTATTGCAGTGTATGGTGTTCACGAGATATGCTTTACACATATTTTACCTCCGCAAAGCAAAATAGATGCTAAGCAAGTTAGACTAGGTTCTTTATCAGAAAACAAATCTATATAATTTGCCCTGGCCGGCAACTCCACCTTCGCCTGGGGGGTCGGGGGTTGAACTCTTGACAAAAAAAAACATAACATCCAATATGTGTATGCTAGGATGAAATGCAGAACAGTGTTTGAAAGCTCTCGTCATGTAGAGCCCGAAACATACTTTAAATTTACATGTTGACTGATAGTGAGGTAACCAGATGTCATATTAGGTCAAAAGAAGTACCCTGACTCAAGTCCCCGGAAATGATTTAAAAAAAGCACAGTACTTGTGTTCTTTCAATATTGTTTTTCAACAAAAACGTAGATGAATGCATATATATTGATCGTAGTGAAAAAGGGTCTCAGAAAGGATAGATCAGGTCGGGTTAGAATCAGGCTTGGAAACCAGCATCTTGGGAGCTGAGACTTGGCTCGAGAGTGCATCGACTGCCTAGTCTTTCACTGATCAATATCAAGAACATGATTAGTGTGAAGGGGCTAGAAGGGACTAGGTATACTCAGTCACAATGTCAGGTTTGGTAGCAATGCAATGCATGAGGTAAAGGTGAGGATTTTCCCCATAATTATTTGAAGTGTGAACAAAATCAGCAGATGCTATTGCTGAGGAATATAATCATAATACATCCCACAATCATTAGAGGAAGGTGCAGCACATTAAATTATTGCAGTCTAGGCCATTCATGTGATAAGCTGTACACACATTTTACCTCCTTAAAATGAAAAGATGTTAGGCTAGGTCAGTTAGGTTTTGTCGGTATTATTGCAGCTTAGGGTGTTCACAATATCAGTTCCACACGTTTTACCTTCATCAAACAAAACAGGCTATGGCAAACTAGGTATTTATTTCAACTTTCAAAAACTAAAGACTTTCCTCATATTTGAATTAAAATTCTGAAAAAGGAGGCCAGGCTAACTGCATAATTGCAGCTTAGGGCATTCACAAGACAACTTTTACACATGCTTTACCTCATAAAAGCAAACAATGTTAGACTAGGCAAGGTTATGTCAGATTTTTCCATCAAACTGTGAAATTGTGTAGAAAGCATATATTTTCAGGAAAAAAACGTGAAGAGATTAGATTAGGCTATGTTTCTTTTGCAAAATTTGTGATTCTTCTTCATTATATATTACTTCACCCACAGCAACTTTTTTTCTCATATTTTCTTCCTTGCCAACTGAACTGAAAGTTGGCAAGCAAAATAGCACCAAAAAGGGACTTGGAGTTAGGTAAATAAGCATATAAATATTGTTTACATATCAAATGAACATTATAACATAACATAATATATCCTAACCTACCTTTTAAGATCAATAATGAGTAAATTTGTCTTAAAAGGTGTTTTTTTTAATCCTGGGAATACCATGTTTATGAAGGTGATTAAGATGATGGGACCACTTATTTTCAGGAAAATGCTTACTTTTCAGGTTGTGAGCAAAATAATGCCAAAAAGGGGCTTTGTTGGGTAACATAGCATGAAAAGAAATGTTTAAAAAATAAAATAAAAATGCAACATAACTAACCTAGCCTAACCTACCTTTGGAGAAAAAGAACAAAAATATTAAAATATAAAAATGTCGGGCAATTGTTCTGAAAATTCTCAAAATTGAAGAAAAAACCTAACCCAGCCTAATGCAACCTAACCTGAGCTGCCTTTGAAGAAAAAATCTTTTTTTGCGAAAATTTGTGGGAAAAAAACAAACTTTTTGGTATTATTGTGCTTTAAGGTGGTCACAAGAAAAGTTTTTACATGCTTGTTTTATATTTACTTTGTTTGTTTTTTTAGATACCAAATGTTGGGATACCTACATATAGTGGTAAATTTGCACTTTAAGGTAATTTCTGATTTCTTGGAATTATTTTGCTAATGTAGTGCTTATGAACATGTTGAACATGATGTGACCACTTACTTCCTCTGCAAATGTATACTTTTCAGTTGGGAGGAAAAATTACACCCAAAAAGGGACTTGGAGTGGGCAATTTAGCATAAAAGTACTGTTCAAAATCAGGAAAAAGTGATGTAGCATAACCAAACCTAACCTAGCCTAACCTTCCATGCAATAAAGCAAATCATTCTGTTATGAATATTTTTTACAAAAATTTCCAAACAATATTTTCTCAATTTGTTTTCTAATTAAAAACTGTTATAAATAAAATAAAAAAAAAAAAAAAACCTGACCTAACCTAAGCTAGCATGAACTGTTTTTAAGAAATCACTCTTATTAAGAAAAAAATTAGTAAGAAAGAACTAAGAAGAAAAATTGAAGTTTTCTAACATACAACAAAACTTACCTACCTAACTTACCAAAACATCTTACCTAACTCAACCAAACATAACCCTTTGTATGCTTCATGGAGATAAAATGTGTATAAAACTTGTCTCATGGTTACCATAAACTGCAATAATACCCCAATAGTGACAAGGATTAAAGACAATAAGTATGCTATATGCTGGCATTGGATAGTTAATTATTGGGATTTTGGATGCATGAACTGCATTGGGTATATAGCACCCACTGGTATTGGATAGCAGACAACATTATAGATAATATATTTACCTGCAATTGTGCTGAGCTGCTTGTGTATCATGATTCACTATGATGAGCAAAAGCATGGCAAGTGCTTGTAAACAAGATGCTGTTAGAAGCAAGGTGTGCATACTTCATAAGCATGCATCAAGAAGCTGTCCTGATACTTTTTCGAGAATGATGTTGGTTTAGTGTTGAAAAAGTGGTATACTCCACCATATTTCATTAATAAGTGATCACTCCTTGGGTTCTTTTACAATGCATTCAACCACTAGGTCATATAGTCGCCAACCCATCAAGCGATTGGTTGCGGGTGGACTCAGTAAATGCTGTTGGTTGAGATTTGAACCCACAATCCTGTGATCAGGAGTCTGACACTCTACCAACTGAGCTACTGCAGCCCCTAATTGATCACTCTGCACAGTTCTTATTTTGGTCTTATTTTTCCCCTTCAATTTCAGGTTCATGTACATGCTGCTTCCTGTGTTACTTGAAGATTATGTATTCAGTATTAATCTGATGCTTTAGATCTCCAGAACTACTTAGGATATAACATTAATTAAAGGGGTATCCAACCTTTTTCTCATATTATAGTACCCACCCTTCATAGGCTTACCAAAATATGCAGGTTGGCCTCTACACGTCTCATGAAGTTTCAACACAACTTTATGCTGCACAAAACAAAGCTGATACAATATAACTGTACACATGCAAAATACACAACTCCACTATTCCTCAACCTCTTGGAACAAGCATCCAGCCATTAACCAACAATTATAAATTATTCATGAAATAGGGTGGAATATGCCACATTCCAAACACTGAATTGGCATCCCTTCCAACTAAGTATCTACATAATGCTTCTCATGAGTCTTTATCAAGTTGTATCAAATGTATAACAGTATGTTTTTGACAAGTATGATGCCAGCCATTGCAGATTGTTGCATACAAACATCTCTTAGCACAATTCCAGGTAAGAGGATCACCTATGATGTGGTGTTACATAATATCAGTTGATAAGGATAGGTATTTTGCATTGTTAATGCTAAATAAATATCTCTAAATTAGGCACCTCAAAACAAATGTAAAATGTGTACATATGAGTTGGATCAAACATCAAATATGTGCTTAAAAAACTTGAAGTAAAAGTTGGGTTAAGTGACATCATTTTCATGGCAAATTGCAATATCCTACTGTACTCACTTCAACATTTCACACCTAACAAAAAACGGTAATCTTTACCTTTCGGCCGACACATACTGCCAGGGTTAGTGATTTATAAAGAGTTGCCTATACAATGTCGCATATATTTCATGACGTCATGGCCAAAAAATTGGCTTTGGAGGATTCTGGTTTTCTGGTTAGGTTAGGTTAGATTATATTATGCTATGATACATTTTGTATATTATGTTAAATTATCTTACTCTAGGTTAGGCAGTAATCTTTACCAACACCCGACTCCTGTGACGTCACTTCTGACTCCTGTGATGTCACTGTTCCTCACTGTACACCTCTTTACAAATCACTAACCTTGGCAGTATGTGTTGGCCAAAAGGTAAAGATTACCCAAAAAACCATCATTTTAACACTGACCATCCATATCCAACATGCAACTAAAGATGCACCTACATTGAAACTGCTACAATACTGCTCTTGGAAGCCTAAAATGGTACCTGTGAACTTTGCAAGCTCCATACACAAAGAATAGGTAGAACTATGCGATCAGACCTTCATATTTTGGTAGACACAGGTCCATCCTTTATGAATACCACCATCTTTTTGTTATTTATGCTCTGAACATGATGTGCGAGACGTCCAAAGGTAGGTGTTCAGGAAACAGAACGTGTTCAGGTACCCGATTTTTCCCCTACCTAGGCCTAGGACATGGGTATTTAGGTTTACTTTGCAAATACTCACATCATGTGACTAGCAGTGACAATGACTAGAATGGAGCAAGTGCTCCTTAGCAGAAAGTATACCCTCTTTCTACATCTTCATCATGTGTTGCCTGATGACGCAAAATCTCGGCGCGCACCCCACCGAGGCTTTTTCGTAACTGACCCATTTCTTACAATGTTGGCGAATTGGTTAATTGGGCGCTTGTTCAATGCTTAGAATATTTGGCAGCATTAGTGCTATGTAATATTACGTCAATAGAGATCCGCCATGCTTGTTAGGCGTGAAGTCCCTTTCGGTGCCATATTAATTCGGAATATATAATCTTGAAACATCACAGGAAGATAGATACTTCTCGACACCAGTACATACTATATATTTGTTTTAAACCATCCCCACCGGGTATACAGTGGCGGGTTTCAATGATCCGCAAGGTACACATTTCTTGTTAGTGGGTGTAAGCAGTGTTCAGGGACGTCCTTCGTAGTGAAAATAACTTTTAAATACCTGAATTACCAGTGAATCAATTACCCATTACAATTATCAACCATCAGCTACAATTACCTGTTAATCAATACCTGAAGCAAATTTGTGTCCTCTTTTAGTCTGATCAGTGGCGTACCGAAGGGGCATTGGGGGCAGTCCTCCCCCCTGAGAGGTTGTGGGACCCCCAAGAACCGCGACTGGATTCGGAAAAAAATTGTTCCCGGCCCCCTAAAAATACCCCTGCTTCCTCCCCCTCCAAAAAGGAAGGAAATCGCACCAGGGTCTCTGAAAATCATAATGAGGTCTCTAAAAGTCGCTCAGGGGCCCCTGAAAATGTGGCCAGTGGCTCCCGAAACCGCACCGAGGCCACTGAAAATCACATTGGGCCACTGCAAATTACACTGGGGCCACAACAAAATATTTCCGAGTCCCTACAATCATGGGGCCCACAAAGTGGGACCGCGCCCCTGGACATACATCCGGGGATTCCAAAAAGTCGCGTCGAGCTTCCTAAAATCACACTGCTGCCTCACAATGTCGAGCCGGGCGCCGGCCCCCACAAAAATCGCGCTGAAGACCCAAAAAGTAATGCAGGAGCCCCTGAAAATCACGCTGGTAGCCGCAAAAGTCGTGTCGGGACCATGTAAGTCACGCTGCGAGGGCCCCGAAATGTCGGGCCGGGCCGCTGCAAATCACGCTGTGGGCCCCAAAAGTTCAGGCCGGGACCCCTGAAAATCACGTTGTGGCCAAAGACGTCTTGCTGGGTATCCTGAAAATGATGCTGAGGGCCAAAAAGACTGGCCGGGCCCCTGAAAATCGCGCTGTAGCCCCCAAAAATACAAGCCAGACCCTGGAATATTGCGTTGGGTGCCTTACAAGTTCGCGCCTTAGTCCCTGAAAATCACGCTGGGGACCAAAGAAGTCGCGCCGTGGTCCTTGAAAATCGCGTCATGGGCTCGAAAAGGTCGGGTCGAGGCCCCTAATAATCACGCTGAGCCTGGGGTCCCAAAAAGGAGCTCCCTGACCCTGAGGATCACGCTAGGGGCTCCACAGGTCGCACCGGACCGCAAGTCTCATCGGAACCCAAAAGAAATGAAACCGGGGCAATACAAAACAACGAAGACATGGAAAATCACTCTGGGGCCTAACAATCACGACAAAAACCCAAAAAACTTCTGGACCCCCAAAACACTTTTGGACCCCCAAAAAAGGTCCAGGTCGCTAAAACTCGCGCTGGGGATCCAAGCAAATGGCGTCATTGGAATTCACACTGGGGGCCAAAAGGTCGCACCGGAGTCCCACAAGTCACAGCTGCTCCCACTCCCAAATCAATTCTTACCCAGGATGTCACCCTGCGGCTTTAAAAATGGCGTCAAAAATCATCGAAAACCCACTGAGCCCCGGAAAAGAAACCTGTCGGGGCACATAAAAAAATCGCACCGGGAACCCGAAGAATCGTATCGTGGCCCAAAAATATCGCGCAAGGGGCTTTTAAAAGATAGAACTAGACTCCCTAAAAGGTCACACCGAGACTCAATAGAATCGACCACAGCACCAGAAAATTCAGAGCAGGTCCGGGAGGAAAATTTTCCGTGGGGCTTTTCAACTCTGAAGGGCGCCATCGGTTGGAAAAAAAATATTGAGCAGCCTCAGTGGCATACCAAAGGGGCAAACACCCCCTCCCTCCTGAGAGAGATAGGCTCCCAAGAATCGAGTCGGGGACCAAAAATATCGCGCTGGGCCATAAAAGTTCGCGTCGGGCCCCTAGAATTCGCGTAGGGGGGCTCCAAATCCGTACAACTGGTCCCAGAAACATCGTGCCATGGCCGCAAAGCTTGCGCCAGGACTCGCCAAAATCGTGTTGGGATCGCTAGGCGTCATAAGCGGACATAATACCGGTGGCGCCGCTCTGGTGGTGGGTTTGTGAAGGAACACCACCAGAGTGGGCTTTCTCTGATTAATGTTATATTCTGGTTTCTAGACGAGGTGCAAGTAATTTCCAATGGTCCAATTTGAACAACATTGAAACAAGCTCTCTTATGATGTGTAGTTCGATTTATTATCAAATCATTTCACCCGGTCACTTTGCCCTTAAAGTGAAATGGGAGCAATGGGCAACTCAACATCTTGTGATAAAAACGTGTCATACATCTTCTTTGTGACATCCTGACAATTTCCAATGTTCTTAACAAAACGAAAATTGAACGTGCCACAATTTTCTATCATCCTGAATAACTTCCACGAAGGTTTAACCCTGTCACTTTCGCGCTCAATTCCTGAATTTGTGTCCCAAATTATTACAGTGTATCACTTTAAATTGTATATCAGATGTTCTACATTACCAAATTAATTTTCAATGGACTTAAATAAACCGGCATAAAATCCGCTGCCTTCTGATGCCATACTCGACCACTTTTACAGATATCTAACCCTGTCAACTTCGCACTCAATTCCAGGATTTATGTCTCAAATTATCGCATTGCATTCCTTTAAATTGTATATAAGATGTTATACTTTACCGAATTAATTTCCAATGGTCTCAAATAAACCGGCAGCTGCCTTCCGATGCCATACTTGACTACTTTTATAGATATCTAACCCTGTCACTTTTTACCTTTTGACATGAAGCTTTGCGACATTTTTGACGTTCTGGCATGGCTCTATGAACGTCAAGCGCCGACGGTTGCTGCCTAGAGGATCCATAGGGCCGCCGAGCGGTGACACGACAAAAAGTAAAGTTCTACCCTTCAACGATGCTAAGCAACATCGGTTCTGCCACGCCAAAATGGTGTAGGAGAAATTCACGGTTGTAGATGCATTATTTCCCTTTAACGCCCACAAGCGTAATGTTCTTAAACAATTTCGTGAAAACCTGTCGGCCGCCACTCTGTCGGTGGCAGAACTCATGCCAGGCACGTCGCCTATCATTTGAAATATGAAAATATGCCTGTAACTTTGGCGTTGGGGCCCATTAACATTCAGGGAATAGGAATCCCGCGCCCCGCCATATTATGAATGGCGGGCGGCTGGGGACGGGCCGGAGGCCGCCGGCGGCCGGCCGTCTATGGTTGAAATAGTTCCAGAAGGAAATACGGAAAGTAACAATATGCGCAATATGTCACTGTAAGTGGCAATAAAATTGACGTCTGAAGGCAAGCTAACTTTCATAAATGCACTTCGCATCATATTTTATGGAGACAGAGTCTCACGGGCGCACTTCTCGCGGGCGCAAGCTTCAGAGTTCCTGAATGGCATCAGGAACCTACCTGTTTTCTTTCTTTACTGGAGATCCCCGATGTCCGCATTAACATTGCGTTTGACGCCTAACGTCCAGCTAAGTACAACACACCCCGCGAACTCGAGCCGGACCCCTGAAATATCCGTTAGGCGTCAGACGCAATGTTACTGTAGACATCGGGGGATCTCCAGTAAAGAAAGAAAACAGGTAGGTTCCTGATGCCCTTCAAGAACTTTGAAACACGCGCCCGCGACAAGCGCGCCCGGATGCTCACTAGTGTGTGCGCGAAGAATATAGTTGCAATTTATGAGACTGTCTCCATAAAATACGATGCGAAATGCATTTATGAAAGTTATGAAAGAAGCTTGCCTTCAGATGTCAATTTTATTGCCGCTTACAGTGAAATTTGCGCATATTGTTACTTTCCGTATTCCCTTCTGGAACTATTTTCCACCATAGACAGCCGGCCGCCGGCCGCTCCCGGTCCGTTCGGCCCCGTCACCGACCGCCCGCCATTCATAATATGGCGGGGCGCGGGATTCCCATTCCCTGAATGTTAATGGGCCCAACGCCAAAGTTACAGGCAGATTTTCACATTTGAAACGATAGGCGATGTGCCTGGCATGAGTTCCACCACCATTAGAGTTGAGGCCGACATATTTTTGACGGAATTGTTTAAGAACATTATGCTTATGGGCGTTGAAGGGAAAGAATGCATCTGCAACCGTGAATTTCTCATACACTATTTTGGCGTGGCAGAACCGATGTTGCTTGGTATTGTTGAAGGGTGGAACTTTACTTTTTGTCGTGCCACCGCTCGACGGCCCTACGGATCCTCTAGGCAGCAGCCGTGGGCGCTTGACGTGTATCGAGCCATGCCAGAACGTCAATAATGTCGCAAAGCTTCATGTTAATAGGTAACCAGTGACAGGGTTAGATATCTATAAAAGTAGTCGAGAATGGCATCAGAAGGCAGCTGATTTTGTGGCGGTTTATTTGAGACCATTGGGAATTAATTAGCTTATGTAGAACATCTGATATACAATTAAAAGTAATACAATGTGATAATTTGAGACAATTCCTGGAATTGGGTGCAAAAATGACAGGCTTAGATATCTATAAAATGAGTCGAGTATGGCATCAGAAGGCAGCGGATTTTATGCCGGTTTATTTAAGACCATTGGAAATTAATTCGGTAATGTAGAACATCTGATATAGAATCTAACGGAAACAATGCGATAATTCGAGACACAAATCCTGTAATTCAGTGCAAAAATGACAGGGTTAGATATCTATAAAAGTAGTCGAGTATGGCATCAGAAGGCAGCGGATTTTATGCCGGTTTATTTAAGACCATTGGAACGGTAATGTAGAACATCCGATATACAATATAAAGTGATATAATGTGATAATTTGGGACACAAATTCTGGAATTGAGTGCAAAAGTGACCGGGTTAAACCTTCACGGAGGTGATTCAAGATGATATAAAAATGCAGCACGTTCGATTTTCGTTTACTTAAGAACATTGGAACTTGTCAGGACGTCACACAGAAGATGTATGACACGTTTTTATCACAAGAGGTTGAGTGGCCAATTGCTCCCATTTCACTTTAAGAGCAAATTGACAGGGTGAAATGATTTGATAATAAAACGAACTACACGTAAAAGAGCTTGTTTCAATGTTGTTCAAATTGCCCATTGGAAGTTACCTGCACCTAGTCTAGAAACCAGAATATAGCATTAATGAAAGCAAGCCCACTCTGGTGATGTTCCTTCACAAGCCCACCACCAGA